>CM035840.1:337942466-338017264 GCA_020510985.1 Pholidichthys leucotaenia
AATTTTTATTGCACTATAGGTTATTTTTTCTTGTAAAAAAAGGCCACACATTTTTTACGTGGCATGCTTCTTTGTGTGGGGGGGGGCTTATTTGTTCATTTATTCATTCATGACTGAATAAACAACCCCACACACACACACACACACACAAACAGCCCTGAGTGTCACCTTTCATTAGAGCTCAAGATCAAGCTTCTATGTTGAATCATTCAAAAGTTATAGACATTTTTCCAAACTGTGCCATTTGGCACAATTTGGCACAGTTCAAAAATGCCTGGGAACAACCTGAGAAAAAAGCTGTGTAATATATTCCTTTTTTGTGGTATTGTTACAAAATTTTGACCTCAGCTTGATAGCACTTGGTTCTACATTTCTGTTGCATTTTCCAGCCAGTATCTGACAGCTGTGTGTTATTTGCAAGCATTTGTATCTAAAAAAAACACCCAGGCAAACTTTATTTTCTTCAGGTTCAGTATGTTTAGATGACTGTTACTCAGTGGCAGGAGCACTTAGAGAGATTATGACTGTTTTGCCAAAAAATTCAAAGTGTTTTCTTTTAAATGAGACCAACCCCATGAAGATGCTGCAAAGGGTTGAAGAACAGCTTTTGATTTACTTTGGGTACGTTATTTTTAGGCGTTTTTAGGGAAATTGACCAGAGTGCAAGGGGTTAACCTAAGTTGGCAACTGCTACATATACGCTAGCCTAAGTTGGCAAAAGTTTGACAATGCTGAATGCAACGCTGGCAAATGCTAGCAAAAGTTCGTAAAAGTTTGTAAAAGTTCAAAAAGTTGGTGTGTGCTTGCAAACGTAATTTAACCAATGTGTGGACTGATTTCTCTGATTTTTCAAAATGTCAGTAGAAGTCGGTCCAAACATTATAGTGTGAACCCTGCTTCAAAGTCAGTGTTCATGACTCCACCATAAGAAAGAGACTGGGCAGAAATGGCTGGCATGGAAGAGTTCCAACATGAAAACCACTTCTGAGCAAAAAGAACATAAAGGCTCGTCTCAGTTTTGCCAGGAAACATCTTGATGATCCCCAAGACTTTTGGGAAAATACTCTGTGGACTGGTGAGACAAAAGTTGAACTTTTTGGAAGGTGTGTGTCCCATGACATCTGGCGTAAAAGTAACACAGCATTTCAGAAAAGGAACATCATACCAACAGTAAAATATGGTGGTGGTAGTGTGATGGTCTGGGGCTGTTTTGCTGCTTCAGGACCTGGAAGACTTGCTGTGGTAAATGGAACCATGAATTCTGTTGTCTGCTGAACAAAAAATTCCTGAAGGAGAATGTCCGGTCATCTGTTCATGACCTCAAGGTGAACCACACTTGGGTTCTGCAGCAGGACAATGATCCAAAACACACCAGCAAGTCCACCTCTGAATGGCTTAAGAAAAAACAAAATGAAGACTTTGAACTGGCCTAGTCAAAGTCCTGACCTGAATCCATTTTTTTTACCCTTTATAATAAACACCTTCATTTAAAAACTGCATTTTGTGTTTGTTTGTATTTTCTTTGTCTAATATTTAAATTTGTTTGATGATCTGAAACATTTAAGTATGACAAACATACAAAAAAATGAGAAATCAGGAAGGGGGCAAACACTTTTTCACACCACTGTATATATGACATTTGTTCTTACTTTACATATTTCTAAAACAGACCAGCCTCTTAAATTACATTTTCATTATCTTCTTTTGAAAGAATCATTGAATAATCACTGGTAGACTATTATTCTTAGCCTGAAAAAGTACCACCATAGTTTTCAAGTATACAGTATCTTGAAATTTTAACAGTCCAGATGCTGCAAATAATGGATTAGATTGGTGATACCTAGCTTTATTTATTATTGGCTCTTGTTTGAAGCTTGATAATAGACTCTATGTTAGTTTTATCACATTTCCCCAAATTTCTGCACAGTATGATAAATATAAAATTACCAATGAACAATACAACATCCGCAAACAATTCGTATTCATTAAATCTCTAGTTTTGTACAAAACAGTGAAGGACTTTGAAATTTTGCATTTACACTAATATATTCTGTGTGGTTTCCACCAAAGTTTAGAATCAATAATCACTCTTAAAAATTTAATTTCATACACTCTTTCAATTTCAGTATTGTTGATTTTCAGCTTTATTTCATGGTTTACCCTACCTCCACCAAAAAACAGAAACTTTATCTTTATTTAATGACAATTTATTTACTTCAAACCACTTCTTCAAATTAATCAATTCCTTTTCTACTGTTCATAATAACTGTTTTATGTCAAAGATTCAAGATTCAAAGACTTTATTTGTCAATACTACTAAACGTACAGGACATACAGGAGAATTGAAATGGCGTTTCTTTCTCTCTTCTTTCTTCTGGTGTGCATAATATGAAAAGAAAAAGGAATAAGGCTGGAAAAAAGAAAACAACAACAGCAGTCTGTGTACAGTAATGCAACTAGTAGTGCAAATGGTGACAAAAAATAGACCCAGACCTTCCATAGTGCAAATAGAGATAAACAATTAGATGTCCATTCCTAAATAAAACAAATTTGTCTCATTTGCATAAATAATATATTTCAACACATTGGATCCAACACAAATATTGTCTAAATACAGTATGATTAACTTGGGTCCCAAAACCAAGCCTTGTGGAACTCCACAAGTTACTGGTCTAAGTTGTGATGTTGTGTTATTGATTGTAACATACTGAAATGTATTGTGTAAATAACTTCTAAGCCAATGTAATGCAACACCTCTTGTGCCTTAGTTCTCACAATTCTGAACTAATTTTGAATGGTCAGTTGTATCAAATGCTTTACACATGCCAATAAACACACCAACAGTGTATTTTTTTTAATCAAACGCTGTTGCAATGTTTTCTACAAATCCCATTACCGCTGGAGCTGTAGATTGGTTCTGTCTAAATCAGAGATGGGCAATCATGTGCCATGGAGGGCCATTCCACTGCAGGTTTTCTGTTCCACCAAGTTTCTTCAGCAGGTGTTTGCTCTTATCAGCTTCAAGGATTACTAATCAATGAAAACACCTGCTGAAGGGACTGGGTGGAACAGAAAACCTGCAGTGGAATGGCCCTCACTGCCCACCCCTGGTCTAAATCCATACACTTGCTTCTTCACTTCTCGTGCATTTTCCATTGCTTTGGGCTGTTGGCCCCTGGTGTTATCTTCAGAGCTAATGGTGCTACTATAGAGTTAGCTTACCAAGCATGGTTTATATTGTGTCTGAAATATAATCTGAATGACAGGTTACAGTGATATACACATAAGATGATGTTTGCATGTTATACATGTTCCCTAAAAGAGGCCCTCTTTATTCTATATCTTTAAATATTATTTATTTTGTTCTTGTTAAGCAATGATCAATTAACATCATTCATTAATTCATGATGAGCAAAATTTGTCAAGAATAAAAATCAAACCACATCCAGAGCTCTTTTGTGCTGCACATATCTTATGACAAGCTTCATTAATCTTCTTATTCAATCGCATCCAGAGCAGTCCTTGAAAATACTTTCCACTTTCACAACTGGCCCTTGGAGGCACTCTGAGAAATGTAGCAGGAGAGGTGAAGAGAGAAAGCTTGGTGAGGGAGGTGGTAAAAACAAACAAACTGATTTTAAAGTCATGATTTCAAATAGCATGTTTCTTTATTCCTTATAGGGAAGGAAGGGTGAAAGTCTCTGAGGGATGGTGTGTTGGTGGTAACGGCATTCAGCCTCTTCTATTAGCTTTTTTAAAGGTTAAGATGGGGACAGTTCTGTTCTAAGAATTGCTTCAAAAACTAATTCACATCCGTTATTTATCAATTAATGTTAATGCATATACCATCAGGGTAACTGAAGGCTTTTTGCTACCTTATAGGAGGGAACTGTATTAAATCTTTAATGACAGAAAAGTCCTATTGCTTGTTATGTGAAAGCTTAATATTGCATGAGTTATTAAAGTTAACTGCACTTTCGAATTCAGACAGCTGCACTGTTAAACTGACGCTTAATGTGGCGAATTGCTACAATATATTAGGTTAGAGGTTTGTTCATTTATGTGTGATTCTAAGAAATTTGATTCATTTGAAGGTCAAAAAATGACAAGATGAGTCATTTGCAAGTTTAAACTTGCTAATATGTGCCATTTATTAATAGAAAACTCAAGTTGAACAGGATCATATTATGATTTATGGATATATTTAGGGATGCACAATAATATCATCACGGTATCAGTATCAGCCGATACAGCATTTAAAATTATTTATTGCATCGGCAAAAATTAATATTTACCACCAATAAAATACAATACGGGGGCATCATCGACATCAATGACATCATCACGTCACACATGCACTCTAAAACAAACATGTCTGCCTCTACACAGGCAAGAGGAGGGGGAAAAAAACACAATATGAGGAACCTAACCAGAAGGTCCCAGTCGCCTGAAGGGAGCGCCAGCAACCCTGCTGTCACCACCGCCATCTGGACAGAGCAGCCAGAGGAACAAGAATTGGGAAAACCCAGGTCAATGAGGCCACCATGGGAATCAAAGAGGGGAAAGAAAAATCCCCACTCCACAACCACCCAGACTGAGGCAGAACAGCCAGGAGACGGGCCGACCCAGCACTATGCGCTAGCTGGCATGCTAGAAGCCTCCAGACACTACAGAAAGGACAGTTGGGAGCCAAGGGTGGCCTGACAATGAAGGAGATCCGAGACGAGCTGCCTAATAGAGGCTAATCCATTCCCCATCTCGGCGACTAGCACGGAGGTGACCATACTCTTTGTTTATTCTTTTTCACGTTGATATTCAGCGGTCTGTACTGACAGTTTGTCTCCTCCTTGTCTCACAACTTTGAGCACATCTCTGCCGATGGCAGGATTGTACACATATGGACAAAATTGTTGGTACCCCTCTGTTAATGAAAGAAAAAACCACAATGGTCACAGAAATAACTTGAATCTGACAAAAGTGGTCATAAATAAAAATTCTATGAAAATTAACCAATGAAAACCAGTACAATGCTTTTGAATTGTGGTTCCACAGAATTACTTTAAAAAACAAACCTCATGAAACAGGCCTGGACAAAAATGATGGTACCCCTAGAAAAGATTGAAAATAATGTGACCATAGGGACATGTTCAACCAAGATGTGTCCTCTAATTAACATCACAGGTGTCTACAAACTTGTAATCAGTCAGTCGGCCTATTTAAAGGGTGACAAGTAGTCACTGTGCTGTTTGGTGACATGGTGTGTACCACACTAAGCATGGACCAGAGGAAGCAAAGGAGAGAGTTGTCTCAGGAGATTAGAAAGAAAATTATAGACAAGCGTGTTAAAGGTAAAGGCAATAAGACAATCTCCAAGCAGCTTGATGTTCCTGTGACTGCACATATTAATCAGAAAGTTAAGATCCACGGGACTGTAGCCAACCTCCCTGGACGTGGCCGCAGGAGGAGACGGATAATACGAATGGTAACAAAAGAGCCCAGAACAACCTCTAAACACATTCATGGTGAACTCCAAGGTCAAGGTACATCAGTGTCAGATCACACCATCCGTCATTGTTTGAGCCAAAGTGGACTTCATGGGAGACAACCAAGGCGGACACCACTGTTGAAAACAAATCATAAAAAAGCCAGACTGGAATTTGTCAAACTGCACGGTGACAAGCCACAAAGCTTCTGGGAGAATGTCCTATGGACAGACGAGACAAAAGTGGAACTTTTTGGTAAGGCACATCAGCTCTATGTTCACAGATGCAAAAATGAAGCATACCAAGAAAAGAACACTGTCCCTACTGTGAAACATGGAGGAGGTTCTGTTATGTTCTGGGGCTGCTTTGCTGCATCTGGCACAGGGTGTCTTGAATCTGTGTAGGGTACAATGAAATCTCAAGACTATCAAGGTATTCTAGAGAGAAATGTGCTGCCCAGTGTCAGACAGCTTGGTCTCAGTCGCAGGTCATGGGTCTTGCGACAGGATAATGACCCAAGACACACAGCTAAAAACACCCAAGAATGGCTAAGAGCCAAACACTGGACTATTCTAAAGTGGGCTTCTATGAGCCCTGATCTAAATCCTATTGAACATCTGTGGAAGGAGCTGAAACATGCCGTCTGGAGAAGGCACCCTTCAAACCTGAGACAACTGGAGAAGTTTGCTCATGAAGAGTGGGCCAAAATACCTGCTGAGAAGTGCAGAAGTCTCATTGACAGTTACAGAAATCGTTTGATTGCAGTGTTTGCCTAAAAAGGTTGTGCAACAAAATATTAAGTTAAGGGTACCATCATTCTTGTCCAGGCCTGTTTCATGACTTTTGTTTTTTAAAATAATTATGTTGAACCACAATTCAAAAGCATTGTCTGATTTTAATTGGTTAATTTTCATAGACTTTTTATTTATTACCACTTTTGTCAGATTCAAGTTATTTCTGTGACCATTGTGGGTTTTTCTTTCATTAACAGAGGAATACCAACAATTTTGTCCACGTCTGTAAATGAAAAAAAAAAAAAAAATTCCTTCTCTACGTTGAAACAAGAGGATACGGATTTGTATGAAACTTTCACCAGAGGTGGCCCTTGGGCTACAGATGAGCCCCTTAAGAGTTTGGAGGTGATACATGAGTGCATACCTCCACCAAGGCACTGTCTCACAATGTACGGAAGGACAGACAGAGGGAGTGGGGAGGGAGGGAGGGACGGAGCCTTGGCGGAGGTATGCATTCTCTAAGTGCCCTCTAGTTGGCACAGTAATTCTTGTAATTTTTTTCTGTCTCTGAAGTTGCAGGACTGTCTGCTGTTTTCCTCTAGCAAAGTTCAAAAGACAAGAGAAGGAAACTCATCCGTTTGCATCCCACTCCTTCCAGCTGCCAGTGGGGGGAAAAGGTGCCAGTGTGTTTTCTTTTTACATTCTTCTGTTGTGTGCAGATGAACTTGGACCTGTCTTTGGTTCCTGGGCCTTGCCAATGACGTAAACATGTGGATTAGAATATCCGCATGCTGAAATGATAATAGATGTTTCTCTGATGTGGCGGACTTAGTTTGCTGTTTCTTTCACTCCAAAAAGCTTCAAAAGTTCCTGTTGGTGACTGTCAGGAATTTCAAAAAGCCTGTAATGCCAAAAAGGATTTCAAATATCCTAAAGCAATGAAAAACAATCTTTATAATCCCAGAATCTTTTTTTTTTTTTTTGCAGGATTAAATTGCCATTTTAAGTAGGCTACTGTATATTTATTACAATTCTAGTACATAGACATTCACCTCTGTTTCTGTATTCGTGAGGCATCCTGGTACACAGCTAAAATGTCAAAAAGCTATTATAAAGTATAAAATGTCTTCTCGAGATCATACATTTAGGGCCATGAGCCTATTATTAAGCAGCCACATGAGAGAAGGATGAATATTTCTTTTATTTACAAAAGAAAATACCTTGTTTAAATTATTTTGTGATACAAAATACATTAAATTGACAATGGTAATGTTTAATTGGTGCTTCTAATTTATTTGATATGATCTCATACAAATGCCAGAACTATTTAATCAACAAAAACAATGGCTCAAATTAAATGATAACATACAGAAACATTTCAGGTTTACTCAAGGTAAAACAGTGTCTTATAAGCTTGGTTCAGAGGTGTAGGTGGACCTTCTACTTTGCCCAGTGTGGGTCTGTGACGACTAAAGCACACGTTCTCACACCCACACACACCTTGAATTATGTGATTACCGAACTGCTCCGCTAAACTGTATAAACTGTGAGGAAAATTTAACCTGTCCCATCTCACGCCCAAGAAACTGTAAAGCTCACCTCACGGAGCTGTTAAGTATGTGTCATACAAAAACACTAAACACTGAATTTACTTTAAGAAATAGTTCTGTGAGTGTGCAGTTAATACCAAAGCCCACAACCCTCTTTTTTTCAAACTCGATGCTTTATCTTTGCTTCATCTGTAATTGATAAACTTCACAGCCAATAACAGTGATTACAGACCTGAAAGCAGGGCCGTTTCTAGCTTTTTGGGGGACCCTGTGCAAGATTACAGGTACATCTCAGAAAATTAGAATATCATGAAAAAGTTCAATATTTTTTGTCACTCATCTCAGAAAGTGAAACCCATATATTATATAGATTCATTACACAGAGAGTGATATATTGCAAGTGTTCATTTATTTTAATTTTGATGATTATGGTTTACAGCCCATGAAAACCCCAAATTCAGTTTCTCAAAAAATTAGAATATTACATAAAATTAATTTTAAAAAATAATAAATAGAAATGTTGCCCAACTGAAAAGTATGTCCATGTACACATTCAATACTTGGTTGGCGCTCCTTTTGGATTAATTACTTTATCAGTGTGGTGTGGCATGGAGGTGATCAGCCTGTGGCACTGCTGAGGTGTTATGGAGGTCCAGGTTGCTTTGATAGTGACCTTCAGCCCGTCTGTATTGTTGGGTCTGGTGTCTCTCATCTTCCTCTTGACAATATGCCATAGATTCTCTATGGAGTTTAGGTCAGGACACCTCAGCATACGTACGTACCGTAACGTACCGCAACGTACCGTAATGTACGTTATGAGGTGATTCATAACACCTCAGCAGTGCCACAGGCTGATCACCTCCATGCCACGCCACGCTGATACAGTAATTAATCCAAAAGGAGCCCCGACCAAGTACTGAGTGTGTACATGGACATACTTTTCAGTTGGCCAACATTTCTATTTAAAAACTATTTTTTAAAATTAATTTTATGTAATATTCTAATTTTTTGAGAGACTGAATTTGGGGTTTTCATGTGCTGTAAGCCATAGTCATCAAATTAATATAAACACTTGAAATGTATCACTCTCTGTGTAATGAATCTATATAATATATGGGTTTCACTTTCTGAAATGAGTGACAAAAAATATTGAACTTATTCATGATATTCTAATTTTTTGAGATGCCCCTGTATGTTTGTTGGCCCCCTATTTTTGTAATGGGGAAGAGTTTAAGCACTTGAAAATAAATGAATAAATTAACCTCTCACCTACCAACAAAAACACTGAAAACAGGAAAAAAAAAAAAAAACTTAAAACCATTCCACAGAATGAAAATTTGATCAGAATTCATATAAAAAATGTAAATTTACTAGAAAAATTTTGCAAATTTACAAAGAGTCACAAATTTAAGATGAAAAAAGTAGAAATTTATGCAAAAAGGGTTGCAAATTTGGAACAAAAAAGTTGCAAACTTGCAAGAAAAAGTCACAAATTTAAAAGAAAAAAGTAGAAAAATTACTGAGAAAAGTAGCAGATTCACAAAAAAGTTTGAAATTTAGAAGAAAAACATAAATGAGAAACAGCTTTGAGATTTATAAGAAAAAATTCCAAAAGTTATGATGAAAAATGCAGTAAATTTACAAAATAGAAAATTTGCAAGAAAAATGCTAGCAAATGTATGAGAAAAAAGTTGCTAATTCTCAAAGTTTGCAGATTTACATAAACTGTTTTAAATTTACAAAAAAAAGTCTCAGATTTACACAAAAAGTATACAAGTTTAAAGAAAATGTGTTGAAGGTAATTTTAAATGTCCCTTCTAAAAAATAGCTGCAGGTGAACTTGTGCCTTGGGGACCCCTAATGGCTGAGGGGGCCCACTGCATTTGCACACTCTGCTTTATAGGCACAAACATGCACTTGAAGCACCATGAACACAATGAAAGGGAAGCAGCCATCAACTAACATCAACACTTTTTCTTATCCATTTTCAGGCATTTATTTATAACTCTGTCCTTCCTTGCTAATGCCATAAATGGCCTCAGATTGAGCTCTGAAAAATAAATTACCTTATGCTTATATAATATATGTTGGGGAAGTGATTGGAATGTCCAACAGTGAATGTATAGCTTTCAGGCTCACCACTTCAACGCCTGAGCTGCTAAATATTTTAGGTCCTCCATGCTGAAAGGGCTGTTTTTGTTGCTGACCATGTGCTTTAGCCATGTTATAGAGAGGACAAGTGAAGGACTAATTTCTCCCGTGGGCAGCGAGGGAATTTTAGTATGAACTAATTGGTCACTGTAAAGTCTAGACTTGTGGCCTGGAGCTACAGAACCAGAGCTATCTGACATATTTAATAGGAGTAAGTGTGCTGGAAATTTTCAGAATCTTTAAACTGTCTCTTACAACAGTGTATTTATTGCATATTACTTTAATCTTAGTCTTATTGTTAGCTGGACCTAGAGGGACACGGAGAAGCATCAGCAGACATTTTCAGGTGCCACATACTCAGAAGTGAACTCACGTCTGGCTGAACTATGACTGACCCACCAACCAGTGAAGCGTGTCTAAAGACTTACTGTACAGCAGCATTACATTTACACTTGTACTCTAAGGTGACAGCATTATGAACACAATTCTCATTGTTCCTTACACTGAAATGAGAGTGGTTGTTAGGCTTTTTAATTAGTTAATATTGAAAGTCGCAATGATGATTATAAACTAATTTCTGCTTTGGGAAAGCAAATTATTTAATCATTTACTTTAATATAATAATGCTCTTATTTGTTTCCTGAGCTGATGCTGTTCTTGCACTTGTAGCAAAACATTCAGGAGTCCCATGTTTGTTAAAACCCACTCTTTGCCTTTATTAATGACTGAAAAAACAAACTGCTTGTAATTTTACTTTGCGTCATGGTTCGCCCTTCAGGGCAGACAGGACCCAGATGCGTAACGAGCATTCAAAATCGTTTTAATAAACTCAAAAAAAGCAAGCAGCTCGGGAGTTGAAACGCAAACGACTAAACAGGCTTGGCAAGGCAAACGAGAAAACTCTCGGACTTGGATACAGACTCGAGCAGGCAGAAGCATGTGTGAGACGCCAAATAATGACTAATGACACAGCGCCAAACAGAGGGGCTGCATCTTTTAAATAATGCAGAACATAATCAGGAAACACGGGACAGGTGGAGAAATCAATAATCATGGACAGCTGACACAAGAAGCTAGAGGGAATGACCGGAGGAGGTGGAGTTAACGCTACAGAGGGAGACAGGACATGCGCAGGGGCTGAGGGGAGACACGACCATGACACACAATGACAGAACAGAATCCAAATCATAAATAATACTGAATAGCACTGGGAACAGAATCATGGAACCAACAAACAATGATAAATACAGAAAACACAAAATAACTCAAAGCGAGGCCGTGGGTTGGACCCACGGCCTGACACTTTGTATTTGTTTAGAAATATCACTTCTTCATGGATTAAAAAAAAAAAAAAAACCTTCAGCTCCTCCTGGGGAAGGAATTTTTGAGACAGCCAAGAGATGTGTTCTCTCTAGTCTAGCACATTCTGGGTTTACCCTGGAACATGAAAACCTCACCCAGCAGCAGAGGTGGGTGCATGCAGAAAGTGTACTCAAGTAAATTAGTGTTGTAGTCAAGACAACACTAACCAAGACCTCAAGACTGCTGTGAAAATGTATTTGCCCCTTCCTGATTTTTTTTATATTTTTCCATATTTGTCACACATATATATTTCAGATCATCAAACAAATTTTAACATTAGACAAAGATAACCCGAGTAAATACCAAATGCATTTTTTAAATGATGATTTCATTTATTAAGGGAAAAAAGCTATCCAAACCTACCTGACCCTATGTGAAAAAGTAATTGTCCCCCTTGTTACATCATGAATTAACTGTGATTAATCACATTAAAAAAAAAAAAAAGATGAGTTTAATTTCACTCACACCCAGGCCTGGTTACTGCCAGAACTGTTGAATCAAGAACTCACTTAAATAGAACCTGTCTAAAAAAGTGAAGAAGGCTGAAAGATTTAAAAAAAAAAAAAAAAAAAAACCCACACATCCAGCCATGATCTAAAGAAATTCAAGAACAGATGAGAAACAAAAACCCAGAACAATATCTAAAGAACGGCAGGCCTTCATTGCTTCAGTTTGGACACTGGTCCATGATTCAACAATAAGAAAGAGACTGGGCAAAAATGGCATCCATGGATGAGTTCCAAGGTGAAAACCACTGCTGATCAAAAAGAGCACAAAGGCTCGGCTCACATTTGCCAAAAAAAAAACATCATGACGATCCCCAAGACTTTTGAGAAAATATTCTGTGGACTGACGAGATAAAAATTGAACTTTTTGGAAGGCGTGTGTCCCATTACATCTAGTATAAATATAACATAGCATTTCATAAAAAGAACATCATACCAACAGTCAAACATGGTGGTGGTAGTGTGATGGTCTGGGGCTGCTTTGCTGCTTCAGGACCTGGACAACTTGCAATAATTGATGTAACCATGAATTCTGCTCAAATTCTTCTTCTTCATAGGATTGCTGGACTCACCCTTTGAGATAGGGTGAGGAGCTCAGTCACCCGGGAGAGGCTCAGAGTAGAACCGCTGCTCCTCCACGTTGAAAGGAACCAGTTGAGGTGGTTTGGGCATCTGATTAGGATGCCTCCTGGACACCTTCCACTTGAGGTGTTTTGGGCATGTCCCACTGGAAGGAGACCCCGGGGCAGACCTAGGACTCACTGGAGAGACTATGTCTCCAAGTTCTTCTGGGAACACCTTGATATCCTCTCTGAAGTGCTGGAGCAGGTGGCTGGGGAGAGGGAAGTCTGGGCTTCTCTGCTTGAACTGCTGCTTCTGCGACCCGGACCTCCAGAAAAGCAGTAGAAAATGGATGGATGGATTCTGCTACCAGAAAATCCTGAAGGAGAATGTCTGACCATCAGTTCATGAAGTCAAGTCCTCCAATGTGGGAGAATTAAAACAATTCTGCAAAGAAGAGTGGCCCAAAATTTCTCAGCCGCAAAATAAAAGACTCAGTGTCAGTTATCACAAAAGCTTGATTGCAGTTGTTGCTGCCAAGGCTGGCACAGCCAGTTATTGGTTGGTTCTTACTCACACCAAGACTTGCCATCACATTACTCCCACCCTTATCCACTTACACTGACTTCCAGTTAAATTTCGCATTGCCTATAAACTCCTCCTCCTGACCTACAAGTTACTCCACAATCTTGCTCCACAATACTTAACGGACCTTCTCCACCAGCAAACCACAGTTCAGAGCCTGAGACCCTCTGACTCAGGCCTCCTCTCCATCCCCTGCATCAAGAAGCAGACTTTTGGGAGAAGAGTCTTCAGTGTTGCTTCCCCCACCCTTTGGTACGCTCTCCCATCAGAAATCTGCTGTGCAACTTCATTGGACTCTTTCAAGTCTGCACTGAAAAGACATTTATTCACTCAGGCCTCTGGCAGTTAATCTTTTGTTTTGTTTTGCCCGTAAAGTGACCTTGAGTATGTTGAAAGGCGCTATACAAATTTAAGTTATTATTAGGTTTACGGGGCAAATACTGTACTTTTTCACATAGGGCCAGGTAGGTTTGGATAGCTTTTTCCCTTAATAAATGAAATCATCAATTAAAAAAACTGCATTTGGTATTTATTTGGGTTATCTTTGTCAAATATTAAAATTTGTTTGATGATCTGAAACATTTAAGTGTAACAAATATGCGAAAATATAAGAACTCAAGAAGGGGGCAAATACTGTTTCACAGCACTGAACCACCACATAACTATTTTTCTTTTAGTTTCCTAGTTACTATCCACCTCTGGCTAACAAGCTTCAACAAGGCATTCAGACCAAACACCAAAGCCACTTTTGCTTGCTCCTTTTGGCTTGGAGGAGCAGTGGTCCTACTACGAACTTCGCCCCAAAATGACTGGGCTTCTCATCCATGCTCTAAGGAAGAGCCCAGCCATCCTGTGAAGACAGCTCATGTCAGCTGCTTCTGTTACTACTGTCAGGGCCATACATGAGGGTAGGAGTGACAACACCTTTTGCTTTAGCTGTCTCGTCACCATCCACAACTGACCAATACAGCATCTACACCAGTGCATATACTGCAACGATCCATGTGTCAGTCTCCCACTCCACTCTGCACTCACTCGTGAATAATGCCCCAGGATACTTGAACTCCTTCACACAAGCCAGAATCTTGTCTCCAAGCTCCATAGAGGAATCCACCTTTGTCCATACATTAGAATATTAAACATTTTATGACACGTAAAGCTTTTTATCAGAAAGAAAGAGTAATACCAAACCAAAGAAAATAAACAATTGCTACAATGAGAAAAAAATTGTACAGTTCAGCACAAGACAACATCGGCTCCACTGTAAGAGCTTAAAGCGTACCTGTGGTGGTCGTGAAGACGCATTTGACTTGAAAACATTATGAAAAAGTATTTCTTATTTTGGTAAATAATTTTTGCCAGCCATATACCACCAGACATATATAAGATAAGATAAGCCTTTATTAGTCCCACAACGGGGAAATTCCAGGATTGCAACAGCACAGGGATAGCAACACTCAGAGCAACAATCAGAAGGCAAGAAAAAAAACAAGCAAGCAAGAGCAGCTAATATACATATGTACATATTACTATAAAATATATATATACACACACACACACACAGACACACAGTGCAGAGCATTGTAGCTGGATGGAATAAATATATGAATATATGAACACACAGTGCAGAGCATTGTAGCTAGATGGAATAAATATGTAATATTCAAATAGGACCTTGGCCATGGGCAGCCAATGAAAACTGTGGGCGCAGCCATGACACATGCGGATGTGACATCACTTCGTTGATACTCAACAGTCAATGCTCCGCCTGTATGAGAGACTAGGGTGCTGTTGTGAGTGTTTTTATTCTATTATGGCTGAATTGTCGGACTCTGAGGAAGAATTTGTCCAACATGGCTACAGGTTTGAGCCAGAAAGGTCTTCTGAGGGTTAAAGTGACAAAGTGGTCCTCACACACAACGCAATTTCGTCTGAAATTATTTGTCTGTGCCCTGTTTCCGCTCCGATCTTCTGACAAGGTGAGCTGGGTTTGGGTACACAAAAAAAGTGTTTCTTTGTTTTTTTCGCTTATTATTCAGACATCCAAAGGCTTTACATTCCGCCATGTTGCGATATCCATATCGCATTGTATGTTTTTGTTTTTAAAAGAGCAACGAGTGTCTGCTGCTCTGTAGATAGTTTTAGAATCATCTTCCGAGATCAGATGAGACAAGCCGCTGAATTTAAGCATTTATTTATTTATTTTCTACTCGTTTTAGTTCTGCATTTAATATGAATCCTGAGTTTGAAATAAATGTTTGAATTTTAATGTCCCCGAAGCCGCCGCACATCTGGGTACTCAGATCGCAGTTTTTGAATTATCGTCATTTACGAGCTCAGATCAGAAAAGACGGCTCGCCGAATTTAAACATTTATTTATTTATTTTCTACTCGTTTTAGTTCTGCATTTAATATGAATCCTGAGTTTGAAATAAACGTTTGAATTTGAATATCCCCGAAGCCGCCGCACATCCGGGTACTCAGATCGCAGTGTTCGAATTATCGGCATTTACGAGCTCAGATCAGAAAAGACGGCTCGCAGAATTTAAACATTTATTTATTTATTTTCTACTCATTTTAGTTCTGCATTTAATATGAATCCTGAGTTTGAAATAAACGTTTGAATTTGAATATCCCTGAAGCCGCCGCACATCCGGGTACTCGAGGCTCAGCCAATACTGATCCAGATCGCGGTGTCAACGAAATTACATCCCAGGAAGCGTCCTGGAAGTCCCTGTAGCCGCTAGTATGGCTGTACCCATGTTTTGCTGACATAGCTGAACCAGCAGATCAGCAATGGATTTATATCAAATTGCTTTGAACGTGAATTTCAACTTAAACTTGAACTAGAACGTGAGACAGGGGCTCAATATAATATCTTTTTTTTCACGACCACCACAGGTATGCTTTAATTTATTGTATTTTGGATGCCAATTTCCCCTTTATGTCCTGTCCACCACTTAAAGCAACACTATGTAAGATTTTCACCTTAAAATAACCTTTCCAAAATGATTTTGATGGTACATCAACCTTTGAGCAGGTGAGTATCATTTTCTCTACAGCCTGTGTAAGATAAGATAAGATATTAGTCCCACAACGGGGAAATTCCAGGATTGCAACAGCACAGGGATAGCAACACTCAGAGCAACAATCAGAAGGCAAGAAAAAAAGCAAGCAAGCAAGAGCAGCTAATATACATATTGTTGTAAGATGTGTCTCTTTTATGTATTTAGACAGGACAGCTCAGTGTGTGAACGTGAGTGAGTGCGTGCGCGCAGCCAAGGCGCGCCCCGGCGGTGTGTGTGGAATGGCCCCAACGAGTGAACGGTGTGTGTGATTTTGGGCGGATGAGAGACAGAGAGCGAGGCGACCGGAGCAGGTAGATATCATTGCTATCAACAGTGCAGTCTGTAAATAAAGCCCCAACGCTTCAGCAATACGGCCTGTGCCTCTGTGTACCACCATATCCTGTTTAACAAGAGTGAGGTTTTACTCGGGAGTTGACCCCGGAGGAAAAAGCTGCCTCCGGCCCTGGAGAAGACAGATCTCCCCTGCGTCCCCCAACCAGGGTTAGGAGACGAGAAGCAGGAATGGTTAACACTGGCGACCACGAAGGGACTCTCACGTTGTTAAGAGGGTGGTGAGTACCAAACGAAAAGGACAGCGGCAGCTGGGCCGAGTGACTGTGATGGCAGCTTAGCTAATGAGACATGGCGGCTGCTCACTATCCCGCCGATACCTACAAACAAGAAACTAACTACTCAAACCCGTTCATGTCGCTGGCTAATCGTCAGGAGCGCAGACAAGGTGCTGTGAGGGCTCATGAATGTCGGGCTGAGACGAAGTGTGGACATTGTGGCCCATTTCTGTGTGATGAGAACTGCGTGGGCGCACCTGTTAATGGAGAGGATTTGTTCGCGCCATTCGGCAGCCCCGCTCCATTTGCCACCGGCTGTGGACAGGGACCCAGCAGACCAGGACCTCAGCCTGTACAACCTGTTCGCTACCGCCTCCAGTGATGGCCCCAGCAGTTCCCGGCCGTCCACTCCACCTACTAATGCTCCCAATGTGATCGGGTCTCTTCCACCCACTCCTTCCCATGTGATATTTGGCCATGGTGGGGGTGTGGTGGGAGAACCACGCCATCAGGCTCAGCATGTGTCATGGCCCAAACGTCGGCGCAGAGGACCGGACCGTTACGGGGACTGGGTTACTGAATGAGCCAACTGTAGCAGTTCACATTTGCACTAGAGACTCTCCAGTTCACATTTTTGGACTCTAGTCTGGTTATAATGTTCTATATGTTTGTTTGGAAAAAAAAGCTGAAGTGGCAATGCTTTCATATATCAACATGCACTTGATTTCATTTGAATGTATTGTATTCTGATTAGTTAGACAGTATTACTCCCGGTCGCCTAGAAATAGATTTCAAAGTATAATGTACTCCTCTTTGTTTAATTAGAGACAATTGCAGTTCAATGTTTTTTTTTTACTCATGTGTTCACTGCTAAATGAGCTAGTTTTACCACTGCATAGATACTCGTAACCTACCTACCTATTTGAATCCCTGTTATATATTGGACACTGCTACTGCTACTGCTAGGCGTACGAATGTAGAGAGTGTGTACCAATTTTATATTGTTTGGATGGAATGGAATTAATATTAATTGCCAATCCATGGTGGGGGTAGTGTTGTAAGATGTGTCTTTTTTATGTATTTAGACAGGACAGCTCAGTGCGTGAACGTGAGTGAGTGCGTGCACGCAGCCGAGGCGCGCCCCGGCGGTGTGTGTGGAACGGCCCCGACGAGTGAACGGTGTGTGTGATTTTGGGCGGATGAGAGACAGAGAGCGAGGCGACCGGAGCAGGTAGATATCGTTGCTATCAACAGTGCAGTCTGTAAATAAAGCCCCAACGCTTCAGCAATACGGCCTGTGCCTCTGTGTACCACCATATCCTGTTTAACAAGAGTGAGGTTTTCCTTGGGAGTTGACCCCGGAGGAAAAAGCTGCCTCCGGCCCTGGAGAAGACAGATCTCCCCTGCGTCCCCCAACCACGGCTAGGAGAGGAGAAGCAGGAACGGTTAACAATATGTACATATTACTATAAAATATATATATACACACACACAGACACACAGTGCAGAGCACGTGGGTATGTGTGGGCTTGCCCACATGCCCACACATGTGTGGGCATGTGTGGGCTTCCATTGCCTCCAAAAACAACAGCCAATCACAGGGTGCTTAGCTGTTTGTGGCTAAAGTTGTGCCCCGAGATTGGTTGTTGGGACTGAGGTCATAGCTGCCATAGTTGTAGTCCTTTCAATGTTCCTACAGGAGCAATTGCTGTAAAATACAATTCCATATATAGTATTTATGCCTCTACACCAAAAGTACTTTATTTTATCTGTGTTTTATAGGACTTTAAAGCGATTACAGTCATTTCAAACATGGTGACTACCATTTTTCACACTGTCTCCCCATTTCCACAGCACTTAAATCCATATACAAGGGTGGGTGGGGAATGCTGGATTGAACCAAAAACTTGAGCTCTCATGCAAGCAACTGGGACTCAAATTTTGTTGCTGATTTTTTGTTCATGCCAACATTCATGTATAACTTCCAGGTTGTCGGTTCGCTTATTTTACTCATTAAATTCACATCTCCTTAAATTTATAAAAGTCTTGTAAGCTTTTCTACTAAAATATCTTGATTATGGAAATGGTTATGGTTAAGGGAGGATGAGAAACTATTTTCAACAGATTACACCTCTCACCTTCAGCCATCTCAGTGCATGTAGAATATTCACAGCCACTAGGGGTCACTATTTTTAGACATATAACTCCAAGGTGTAATTCCTGCCAGTAAAAACATATATGGTCATCTTCTGTCTCCTGAAATAATTACCTATTGTCCTCATTTATTAATACCACCTTTGCACAGAGGTGGAGATCAGTGCGAGGTCGTTGAGTGATGAAAAAATGGCCATGTCTCTTAATAATCTTTCATTGATCTCTCAGTGATTGCCAAGATCTCTCAATGATCTCTCAATGATGTTCAGTGATCTCCACTGTCACCAAGGTTTGACTCTTTCTGAAATAACCTCTCAACAATCTGCAAAGGGGAGAGATCTCTACCTTCGGGGTGGAAAAATTTGGCATTCATTGAAAGCTCGCTGAGACCAACAATCTTTCAATGATGATGATGTACTGTATGTACAGTGAGATCATTGGGAGATTGATGCAGTTGTTAAGTGGTCAAGAACAACTTAACAGTCCCATCCATCCCTCCCTAGTCTTTCAATGAATACCAAATTTTTCCACCCCCAAGGTAGAGATCATTCAGTGATCAGTGCAGGATTGCTGAGTGTTCAGTGAAAGAACAATTAAGTTCACTGAAAGATTGCTGAGAGATGATTGGGAGATGGATAAGATTGTTTACCTTTGGTAATCATTGAAAGATTGTTTTGGACTGAGTCAAAACTTTGAGGAGACCGTGGTGATTGTGGAGATCACTGGATGATCACTGGGAAGTAATTGAGAGCTCTTTGCAATCGCTGAGAGACCTTTGAAAGATCGTTGAGATGCTGCCATTTTTACATCTTTCAACAGTTTCTACCCCTGTGTAAAGGGGGTAGAAGAGCACTAGAAACCTCTCAGTACCTCTTTGGTGGACCAAGAAACTCTCAATGATCCCTCAGCAATCTCTTGTCTCGCAGCGATTTCTCATGGTCTCTCAATGATCTCTTAAGGACATCTCTCTATAGATTACAGTGAATGTTGTCGAAACATCTCCTGAACATTTACAGGAAAAACAGCTTTTCCAAGGCCTTAGGAAACTGCTGAGAGATCAGGCCAATTTTTGATCTCTGCAGTCACCCAACAAGCTCTGTCTGTGTAAAGGGGTCCTAAATGTTTCATTTTTGTACTGATTTGTACTTATTTAAAAGATCCAGATGATGCAGCTATTAAAATGGGTTTTTGACTCATTGTCATAAATTTAATACCTGATTGCATTTAATTACATTGTGCCAATCATTGTATTGCTTCCTCAGTATAAAGATTTTTTTTAAGTTATTATTTCAGAGTAAAACTACTCATTTCTTTTTACATCTCCATTATTGTAGTGATGGCATTCGATTGCAAACTAATCTATTCTACATCTGCGAGAGCCATCTGTCCCTCATGCAATAAAAACCTCTGTGTGACTTCAGAACTGTAGGGTTTAATCGCCCCTTCACAATCTTTTACATCAGTTCACGGCTCCCAGTCTGTGAGGCGAGAGCACTGGCTCTGTGATGGGCACAGGATCTAATACAATCAGTCTGTGGTCCTGATTCTCCTGAGTTTCCTGCTTTATTCACCTGTTTTGTCAGTTTGGACTCCCTGATGTATGTGCAAAGCAGAACCCCGGGGAGGGACCGCTTGGAGTGGCTTTCTTAATATTCCACTCATAAAGAGCCCAGGGGAAGAGTTGAGTGCTGCACTGAAGAGAGTTATTTGAAAGGATTGGTCAAGGATGTTAAGACGAGCGTCCCCAAGGTCAACACCAGGTATGTCTGATGAGCAGGCATTGATGTCGAGATTTTCATTCAGAACCCCTCCATTAAAAAGACTGACCACCTCTTACTCTACTTTGATGACATTGAGATGTCATTCTTGTAGTCCCCACATCTAGAATATTACACCATTATTACTTGTGACTTCAGATTCAAAAGGCACAGCGGAGATGGGGAAATGTTCAGATTGGACTGTGAAGAAACCACGCCATCTGTGACTTTTGAGCCCACTGTCTCCATCTGATTTGATGGGATTACACTTTGGGAATGGGAAACTTCACACCCACCCCTTGACTTAACATCTTTCATCACATCAGCTACTCCCCTCTCAGGGTGTGGAGAGAGAGAAGACGGGGGAAGGCCGACAGAAAAAAGGCGGAGGGAGAAGGGAGGATGATGGAGTGAGGGGGACGTGTAGTGACGAAGAGAAAGAGCGAAGATGGAAAATGACAATATAATATGATTTGATTTGTGGGCCAAAATGGATTCCCAGTGCCCATTTTCTGAGAGAAAGAGTGGGAGTTGGGTGGGGGTGGGGGGTGTTGGGATAAGGGAGGGCAAAGAAGACAGAGGTGGGCGGAGTGTGAACAGTAGGGCCGTGGAGTTCATTTAGCAGCAGCACCATGAGATGGCTTGACAGCTGCTGGTGGAGGCATTAGGCTGCTCACTTTAGACCAATTTGGCTCTTTCATTCCCCGTCTCCAATAGCTGTTTTGTCAGACCTGTAGAGTCCATCGCTGCTGTGTGTGTACTGTATGTCCTGGCTGTAGATTTTAGTACAATCAAAATAATGTTAGAAATCCCAAATTCATTAACCGTTCAAACAGAATCACTGCAGGCTGTAGAATATTTTCATCATTTAAGTAAAGTCTGCTTCCTAAAAACCTTCACCCCCCCCCCAAAAAAAAAATAAAAAAAAATAAGTTTGGTCCCAAAGTAACATACTGCACTTTGTCATGTGAGGAAAAATGAAAACCTTCTGTCAGGAATGATTGACATTTGGAGAAAAAAATCAAATCAGGATACAATCTTATGCAAAGTGAGTGACAAGAAAGGGGAGCAAAAAAGAAAACTTCAAGGACACTCAGTCATAAATGAAACCGATATATAAAACATACAAATGGATATAGCCTGACAATCCTCATAGTGCTGAATATGGGATGAATTTGTGTTCTGAATCAAAGTGAGTCCATTTACGGCATGCACTTCAACAGAATGACAGTAGGGTTTTTTTTACCAGCAGCTAAGAAGCAGCTGTAATTATGTCTTTCAAGGACCTGGACGCTTTCAGAGAAGAGCAAAACAACATTACCTTTCAACAAATCTGCCTGTCTCATTCACTTTCCATCTCTGTGTCTCTTTTTCTCAATTTTTGGTTCATAGAGCATTAGTGATGTAAAAGGCTTGAGCAATATTTTCCAGGAAAACTTAAACAGCGTCGTGATACAGATAACAAAATATGATGCAAATAATGTGCTTCACAAAACAGAAGGGGACACTGCCGTTGCTGAAGAGAAAAGAAGTGAGCTACTCTTGGAAATGTGTGATGATCCTCTCCAAATGCTTGAAATCTCTCAAAACAACAATAGGTGTGTTATCACAAAGGAGCACAGAGTTCTGGAAAGACATCTGTGAGGAATGTGAAACATGATGCTTCCAAATAACAGCTGGACAAAGTAGCAGATAGATTAAATTGACTTGTTAGTCTATTAGAGATGTGGATGAATGCACAAAAACACTGATATGTTTACACAAAAATCCAACAACAAATCAGACAACAGACTCAATTAGAATCACAATGATCTTTATTGACAAAGTAGATGTGTGTGGAAGTGTGTGTGTGCAGAGTGGGAGAGGTCTGACAACCCTGCAGAGAGAGAGGAGAGAAGAGAATATTAGTTTCTGTGCAACAGTAGACTGAATTGGCTGAATAATTAATAATTTTACGGAGCAGGGGAAGTAGCAGAAGTACAAAGAAGCAGCTCTGTCCCTTTCCAGGTTACCAGGGTCCCGCTGAGGTGACGAGGTGCCCGTGCTGATAATTACAGTGCTGGGTGCAGGTGAAAACCTCTGCTGAGGGGGAGAGAGGAGAGAGTCAATCTGGGGAAGCAGAGGCACTTACTGAGCTGGAGAGAGGGAGGGGTCTCCGGCACACAGGCTGAGATCCGGTCCGCCGCCTGGAGCTGGGGAAGGTCCGCCTGGAGGTTGGTCCACCTGTGCACAGGGAAGAGAAGCAGGAGAAGGTAGGAGCAGAAGGAGATTGAATCCAATAATGGTAGCTTACAGCTGAGTTGGGGAGATGAAACTCCCAGATGATGAGGTGCAGATAACTTGGATGAAAGGGAGGCGAAATTCCCTGCTGAAGAGAAGGGTAAACTCGAGTCGTGGAGTTCTTTCACCCTGTTGGAGCGTTGACATCTCCGTACAGGAGTGCAGGGGTCCACTCCTAATAAAGGCAGCCTAATTAGTAGGAGCAGGTGGGGAAGCAAACCGCAGCTGTGGAAGATAATTAGTGAACAGGGAAAACACAGCATGGATCACCACAGTACCCCCCCCCCCTTCCCTTACGGGACGCCTCCTGGCAACCGACTCATCCTGTCTGGGTGAGTCCGATTAAAATCCCTGATGAGCTGCCAATCAGTGATGAATGAAGACCGAACCCATGATCTCTCCTCCGGACCATACCCGGCCCAATCCACCAGGTGCTGGAGACCTTGCCCCCTGTGTCGCATGTCCAAAATGCTTTTGACCTTGAAAGCTGGACCACCATCGATCACCACCAGAGGGGGTGGCGGCTTGGATGGAGGACACAGAGGACTGGAGGAAAATGGCTTTTCCTGGGAAACATGGAAGGTAGGACAGATACGAAGGGTAGGAAGAAGAGACAAGCAGACAGCAACTGGACGGACTATGTGAGAGATGGGGTAAGGGCCAATGAAGTGAGGAGAAAGCTTCTTAGATTCAGTTTTCAAGTTAATGTTCTTGGTAGAAAGCCATACCTTCTGTCCAAGCCTGTAGGGCAGAGCCGGGGTCCTCCGACAGTTGGCAATCTCAGAGTTGCGACCAGCAGTGCATTGGAAGAGCAGCCCTGGTAGACTTCCAAATCCTCCATCGTTTGATGTGAGCCTGCACCGATGGAATGGCGATCTCCACCTCCTCCTCCGGGAACAGAGGAGGGTTGTAACCCAAAGACACCTTGAAGGGGGAGAGGCTTGTAGCTGCTGAAATGATATGATGGAGTTGTGCGTGTACTCGATCCAAGGTAAGTACAAACTCCACGATGCAGGATTGGAGGCAGTGACATACCTCAGGGCAGCCTCCAGTTCTTGACTATTGTGCTCACACTGGCCATTACTCTGAGGATGATAGCCCGAAGATAAGCTGACCGTTGGTCTTGCAAAAAAGATCGCCAAACCTGGGATACAAACTGAGGACCCCCAGTCCGAAACGATGTCCACAGGGATCCCATGTAGACGGACCACGTGCAGGACAAACAGGTCGGCTGTCTCCTTGGCAGATGGGAGCTTGTGAAGGGGAATGAAATGAGTTGTTTTAGAAAACCTGTCCACGATAGTGAGAATCACATTATGTCCAGCAGAGGGGGCAAGCCCGGTCACAAAATCCAGGGCGACATGAGACCAAGGTCTGCTGGGGATGGGAAGAGAACGCAGCAGTCCTCAGGGGGAAGAGGAGGATGATTTCCCAGTGGCACACTGGGGACAGGACGGAATGAACACATTAATGTCCTTTCTCATAGACGACCACCAGAAGATCCTTTGCAGCTGAGACAAGATGTGAGCCATTCCAGGTGGCTCAGTGGCGCAGTGGTTTAGCACTGTGGCAGCACAGTTTTACCCTCGGCCGGGGGATCGCGGGGATCATGAGATCGTGGGTTCGATCCCAGCCCCCGACCAACAGTGAGCTGTGTGGAGTTTGCATGTTCTCCCCGTGTTGCGCGGGTTTACTCCGGGATTTCTCCGGTTTCTTCCCGCACACCAAAAACATGTAGGTTTAGGGCGCTCGCACACACAGCGACCAGCAGCCGGTGGCTTGTCACCAGACTGCAAACCAAGTCTACCTACGGGTACAAATAAGTAACAAAAAAAAAATTAAAAAAAAAAAAAATTCCAGGGTGACACATGATCTTAGAGGAATGTAACCAATCAATGACCTCCCACAGACTGAGGAAGGGACGTAAATCCACCCCGCTGGACCCCCACCCGGGTCAGGCTCAGCTTCCTGCGCTCTCCTGACGCACGAGGGAGACACAATGGGGTACGGCTCAGGCACGGCTGTGTCCGGGGAGAACTGCCTAGAAAGCACGTCAGGTTTGGTGTTTTTGGATCCCGGGTGATAGGTGATAGTAAAATTGAACCTGCCGAAGAACAGGGACCAGCGGGCTTGTCTAGAGTTCAGCCATTTAGCCATTCTGAGGTACTCCAGGTTCCTATAGTCAGTCCAAAAGATGAATGGCACTGAAGCTCCTTCCAGCCAGTGGCACCACTCCTTCAAGGCCAGCTTGATTGCCAGTATGCCAGTAACTCTCAATCCCCCATATCATAATTCCTCTCGGCCAGTGACGGGCATCGGGAGAAGAAGGCGCAAGGATGGACCTTGTTGTCAGAGGGTGAATGCTGAGACAATACTGCCCCTACCCCAGAGCCCAAGGCATCCACCTCCACCCGGAACTGTAGGGATGGGTCCACCTGGGCAAGGATAGGGGGAGAGGAGAAGCGAGATTTTAGTTCAGAGAATGCCACCTCGACCTCTTCGGACCAACAAAAAGGAACTTTAGTGGAGGTGAGACGGGTGAGCAGCAGAGCAATCACACTGTAGTTGTGGATAAAGCGCCAATAGAAATTTGCGAATCCCAGAAACTGTTGCAGTTGCCTGCGGGAAGAAGGGACTGGCCACGCCACTACTGCCTTTACCTTACCCGGGTCCGCTCGGATCTCTTTGTGGGCAATGACAAACCCCAGAAAGGTGGTGGAAGACATATGGAACTCACATTTCTCCGTCTTGATATAGAGTTGATTCTCCAGTAGCTGCTGAAGGACCCTTCTCACGTGCACCCGATGCTCCTCTAAAGAACGAGAAAAGATGAATATGTCATCCAGGTACACAAATACAAATGAACCCAAAAAGTCCCTCAGCACGTCATTGATGAGCCGCTGGAACACTACCGGCTCGTTGGTCAACCCAAACAGCATCACCAAATATTCGAAATGGCCACTAGGAGTGCTGAACCCCATCTTCCACTCATCCCCCTCTTTAATCCAGACCAGGTGGTAGGCATTGTGTAGGTCCAGTTTAGTGAAGACAGTGGCCCCCTGAAGAGAATCAAAAGCAGAGTTGATGAGAGGCAGAGTGTACTTATCTTTCACTGCGATGTTATTAAGCTCCCTAAAATCAATGTCGGGTCAAAGGGAGCCATTGTGGCACATATGTTGGTTACATATTCTCCACAAATGTATTGCTGTATGTTTATTGTGTGCTACACGTCTCATGGAACAAAAGAGACTGAACCTCTGAGAGACAACGGAAGAGTGTGAGATTCGGCCTTTGTTTCAGGGAGACGACCTGGGGAGATTTCCGGACCACCAGAGACTAAAGGACAATGGTGTGAGATCAAAGGGGTTACTTTTGTAATTGGGATTAAGTACCATGTGTCTGTATGTTTGATTAACCATCAGTGGCACATCAGCCACCATCAGTGTGTGAATGTGTGTGTGAATGGGTGGATAGCAGGATCTGTAAAGCGCTTTGGTCATCAACAGATGAGAATAAAAGCGCTATATAAGTGAGTGCCATTTACCATTTTACCATTAAACACCATGTGACTGCTGTTTCGTTCCGGGGTACAAAACCCAGATGTGAGATGAAAACTTTCTCTTTTCTGGCTTTGAGATTGTTGGAGTATGTGATCTGTAAATAAAGCTGAACCTGAGGAATAAACTCAGTCTCATCCTTGAGCACATTCTCCACACTGGTGACCTTACGACGAAAAATGAGCAGAGATAATTCTCCAGAGCGGGGCTCGGCAGAAGCCAGCCTGATGGCTGCCTCCACACTCCGGCTGCCCGACTTCTGGCAGCATAGTCCGCGCTCCTGGTTTAGCGTAGTCGAGGCGCAGTTCAACCTCCGGAGAATCTCGAAGGACCACACAAAATTCTACCATGTGGTGGCGAAGCTGGACAGCCACACAGTCCAGAGGGTGGAAGATCTGGTCAATCATCCACCGGACAGCGACAAATACAGCCCATTGAAAGCCGCGCTTATCAGCCATTTCACCCCCTCGGTGCAACAGCGAGCAGAGGGGCTCCTAGCGTTGACGGAGTCGGAGAACGACAGACCCGTAGACCTGATGGTGAAAATGATGAGGCTGAAAGACTCCAAGGATTGCAAATTTATCTTCGCCCACCTTTTCCTCCGGACCCTGCCGCCAGCGGTGAGAGTTACCCTGGCAGATTCACCCCAGTTGGCCAAGCGAGACTACCATGGGATGATCAAGGAGGTGCGGCGACTCGTCGACGCCCACAAATGGAGCACGGTTTCGGCCGCAGCAGCGGAGCTAGGAGCGACGTCCGGAGACGGCATGGGGCCAGTGTCTGCAGCGCCAGACGCACCGACGACGGCAGCAGTCAGGACCAAGCGACACGGAGCGGACGAAGCAGTCAGCACCAAGCGACACGGAGCGGACATTGTCCTCTGCTTCTATCATCGCCGCTTTGCAGAGAGGGCACACAAGTGCCTCCCATCGTGCCACTTCAAGTGTTCAGGAAACGCCAAGACCGAGGGTCGGTAGCAGCTGCGACCCTCGAGGATGAGAACAAGCTGCTCTACCTGACGGATGCACGTTAGGAGAGACAATTCCTTGTGGACACAGGATCCCAGATGAGCTTCATCACGCCTTCCTACGCGGACCAACTGATGCCGTCCAAGGTTCCCTGGCTGTCAGTGTCAGCAGCGAACGGCTCAGCTATTAAAACCTTCGGTGAGAGGACCCTGCTTCTGTCTTTGCAGGGCCGTTCATTTGAGTGGACTTTTGTTGTAGCTGCGGTCAGTTTCAACATGTTAGGGGCTGATTTCTTGTGCTCACATGGTTTATTGGTTGATCTTGCTAACAGACGTCTTTTCACTCTATTCCCTGCACAGCACGAGTGGCACCGCCAACTGCACAAGCCAACGTCACAGCTGCGGGTGGTAAGTTCCACGCACTCCTCACTCAGTTCCCAGCACTAACAGTCCCAACGTTTTCGGCGACAGTGGCCAAACATGGGGTGGAGCATTATATCACTACCACCGGCCCACCCGTTTTTGTAAAAGCTCGGCGCCTGGACTCAGCTAAACTGACCATAGCACGCGAGGAGTTTGCCAACCTGGAAAAACTGGGCATCATCAGGCGTTCGAAAAGCCCCTGGGGTTCACCATTGCACGTGGTCCCAAAGACCGACGGCTCGTGGCGACCTTGCGGTGATTTCTGCAGGTTGAATAACGCCACTGCTCATGACCGCTAGCCGATCCCACACATCCAAGATTTTTCGGTTCATTTGGCCGGGGCGCGCATTTTTTCTAAAATAGATTTAGTGCGCGGCTACCATCAGGTTCCAGTGCACGCCCAGAACATACCCAAAACAGCGGTAATAACTCCTTTCGGGCTTTTTGAGTTTTTGTGCATGCCTTTTGGACTCAAGGGGGCTGCGCAGACGTTCCAGCGCATGATGGACGCGGTGCTACGCGATCTCCCTTTCGTGTTCGTCTACTTGGATGACATTTTAGTAGCCAGCACGTCCGAAGACGAACATGAAAGCCACCTCACGGCAGTTTTCCGGAGGCTGGCAGAGCACGGGTTAATAATTAACCCAGCGAAGTGTCAGTTTGGGGTAGCGCAGATTGATTTTTTGGGGCATCGCGTTTCGCCAGAAGGAGCGGTCCCTCTGCCTGATAAAGTGCGCGCAATAGCAAATTTTCCCCAACCTCAAACGGTCAAAGCGTTACAGGAGTTTTGGGGAATGGTTAATTTTTATAACCGTTTCCTCCCAAGCGCAGCGCAGCTCATGCAACCATTGTACGCTGCACTAAAAAAACAAAAACCCACGAATAAAATCGAATGGTCTCCTGAACGGGAGCGCGCATTCTCTCAAGTCAAAACAGCCCTGGCAAACGCAGTTTTGTTGGCACATCCAGTTCCAACGGCCCGCATGGCCCTCACCACTGACGCGTCCGATTTAGCGGTAGGGGCGGTCGTTGAACAGTTTGTAGCGGGCACCTGGCAACCGCTCGTGTTTTTCAGCAAAACCTTGCGCGATAGCGAGCGAAAATACAGCACGTTCGACAGGGAGTTGTTGGCCCTACACCTGGCCATCCGCCATTTCCAGTTCTGGCTGGAAGGGCGCCATTTCACCGCGTTCGTAGACCACAAACCGCTGACTTTTGTGATGGCCAAGATTTCGGAACCTTGGTCGGGCCGGCAGCAAAGACAGCTGGCCGCGATATCGGAGTTCACCACCGATATCCAGCATGTCGCAGATAAACACAATGTAGTGGCAGACTGCCTCTCACGTGCTGTGCCGGTGCCAGGCCACGTGGGGGCAGACTCTGCAGCCATGGCCGCGGGCCAGGGTAGCGACGCGGAAGTGCGCGCAGGCCCAGTCCGCGTAGGGTTAGATTATGCAGCCATGGCCTCGGAGCAAGTTAGCGATGCGGACGTGCCCGCGCTCCAGTCTGGACCAACAGGGTTAAGGCTGGAGGACAGGGTGCTGCAAATGGGTATGCCTCCCCTAATCTGCGATGTCTCCACGGGACGACCGCATCCCGTGGTACCAGCTGCATGGCGCCGCCGCGTTTTTGACTCGATCCATTCTCTGGCGCACCCGGGGGTGCGCGCATCGGTCAAAATGGTGGGAGAGAAATTTGTATGGCCGGGGTTGCGCAAACAGG
The DNA here is from genome assembly GCA_020510985.1 of Pholidichthys leucotaenia. NCBI lineage: Eukaryota > Metazoa > Chordata > Actinopteri > Cichliformes > Pholidichthyidae > Pholidichthys > Pholidichthys leucotaenia. The sequence goes on from CM035840.1 coordinate 337,971,896, forward strand.
TCAAGGAATGGGCGACAGCCTGCGTAGTGTGTCAGCGAGCCAAAATACACAAACACACTAGAGCTCCTTTGGAGCCTTTTCACATTCCGGCTAAGCGTTTTGATCATGTGCATGTAGACTTGGTAGGCCCCCTTCCGTCGTCACAGGGGTACACACACCTTTTGACAATGGTGGACCGCACCACGCGTTGGCCGGAAGCGGTCCCTCTGGCATCAACCACAGCCGAGGAAGTGGCGCACGCGTTTTTAACAGCTTGGGTAGCGCATTTTGGAGTTCCGTCGGACATAACTTCTGACAGAGGTCCTCAATTTGTTTCCGAGCTCTGGTCATCGATGGCCCGCAGCCTAGGGGTAAAGATCCACCGCACCACCGCATACAACCCCCAGGCTAATGGTTTATGCGAGCGTTTTCATAGGTCATTGAAAGCGGCCCTCAGAGCGTCGTTTACGGATACAAATTGGGTTGACAAACTACCATGGGTCTTATTGGGGTTGCGTTCTGCACCTAAGGAGGATTTGCAAGCCTCCCCAGCTGAGTTAGTTTTTGCACAGCCTCTCCATCTGCCCGGGGAATTTGTCCCCGATAATCCTGCGCCAAATTGCCCCCCCGCTCAGCTGTTGCGGAGCGACACAGGATCAAACACGCTTCCTGGCCCGGTTCATCACAGTTTCCCACGCGTTTTTATGCCGAAGGCTTTAAAAAATGCGGAGTTTGTTTTTGTTAGACATGATGCTCATCGCCCCAACTTGCGCCTGCCTTACGATGGGCCGTTCAAGGTGCTGGAAACGGGAGAGAAGCATTTTTTGCTAGATTTGGGAGACAGAAAAGAGTTGATTTGTATAAACAGACTCAAACCCGCTTTTGTTTTGGTGGATGAAGCAGTGCAGTTGGCGAGAGCCCCCCGTCGCAGCAGACCCCCTAGAGGGCATTCTACAGAACACCCACAGAGACTGACTAACAGTTCTAATCCACAGGAGCAGGAGGACGCTGCAGAAACAGCAAAGCCGGCTTTCAGCAGATACGGCAGGAGACTTAGAGCTAGGCAACTGGGGGATTGATATGTAGTAATGTTATTATGTCATGTATCTCTGGTTATGTTTGTCCCATTTTAGACGTTTGGGGGGGGGTCATGTGGCACATATGTTGGTTACATATTCTCCACAAATGTATTGCTGTATGTTTATTGTGTGCTACACGTCTCATGGAACAAAAGAGACTGAACCTCTGAGAGACAACGGAAGAGTGTGAGATTCGGCCTTTGTTTCAGGGAGACGACCTGGGGAGATTTCCGGACCACCAGAGACTAAAGGACAATGGTGTGAGATCAAAGGGGTTACTTTGTGATTGGGATTAAGTACCATGTGACTGTATGTTTGATTAAACACCATGTGACTGCTGTTTCGTTCTGGGGTACAAAACCCAGATGTGAGATGAAAACTTTCTCTTTTCTGGCTTTGAGATTGTTGGAGTATGTGATCTGTAAATAAAGCTGAACCTGAGGAATAAACTCAGTCTCATCCTTGAGCACATTCTCCACACCATCCTTTTTACCAACAAAAAAAAAACCTCACCCCCCACCGCCGATGAAGAAGGCCTAATTATGCCTGAGCTTAGAGACTCCTTAATGTATTTGTTCATCGCCTCCTGCTCCGGGGCAGAGAGACTATAAAGTCGGCTAGATGGCAAAGGAGCTCCCAGCAGGAGGTTAATGGCGCAGTCATAAGGGTGGTGGGGGGGTATAGAGAGGGCCTTTGCTTTACTTAACACCGGAGCCGGGTCATGGTACTCAGGGGGAACCAAGGAGAGGTCGGGCTGGTGAGTGGGCGGGGAACAAATAGGTACTGAGGGAGAACAGGCTGCAGATTGTAAACAAGCACTTAAACAAAAGATACTCCATGAAATGATCTTCCCTGCCTGCCACTCAATAACGGGATTATGGAGCCTAAGCCAAGGGTAACCCAAAATGACAGGGGAGGCAGTAACAGGTAAAACAAAAAAACTGAGATGCTCCCGATGGTTACCTGAAACCAAGACCGAGACGGGGCAGTCTGCTTGGAGACAGTAGTAAGAGGCACATTGGAAAGTGCAATCATCTTCAATGGGGTCTTGAGATTGTGACAGAGAAGTTTCAGCCGAGTTGCCAAACTCTCAGAAATAAAGCTCTGTTCAGCGCCTGAGTCAATGAGAACCTTAGTGGAGATTTCAATGTGACCACCAATGTTTCCCTGGCTTAAAGACCTTGGCGCGGTGGCAAAATATTTTTCCACGGGGGCGGGGGGGGGGGGGAGTAAACATACCTGAATAACTCCTAGTGGTCAAGAGTGGCAAATATTTTTTTATCAATAAAATAGTTCAGATTTCCAAGGCTATAACTTGAAAGTGGTAAGAGATAATGGCTTACTGTCAATTAGAAAGATGTAAAATTTGATCCAAAATTTAAGATAGAAATAAATTTAAGCATCTAATTTGCATAATGTCGCAGCACCTCTTTAAATTCCATAACTCAGTCAAAACTGGACTTTGGACGTATTTACACAATGAATGGTTCAGTCTTTTGACATTGTTTTTTGTTCAGAGGTACTTCATCATCTTATCTTCAAAGTATATGAACAAGAAATCAGTACAAAAAAAAAGAAAATTCTCACTTTTGACAAAGGAGGGGCTGGCTGGCTGGTTGCCGTGGCCGCTGCACTTTCACCAATCATGGTTGTTATTTTGCGTTCTGTCGGTCATGTTAAAGTCTCTACCACATCTACAAAGTCTTATGATTATCCCACATAAATTTCGCTTGTATCCCGTGGCTATTTTCCGTGTACAAAGCCGATAAAAGTGACGTGACCGATCACGGACATATTAGCTTTCTGGGCTAAAATGCTAAAAACAGGAAAAGGAAATGAGTTCTTCTTTGGCGTATTATGTGTCATCCATTGAGTCCTCCAACGGATGTCTGCCATCTTTTGGAACTGGCAAATCAGTACAAATCAGTACAAATCCCCAATGCAGGTGATCATGTGAGAGTGAGACGACAGGCGCAGTGCCGTGCTCTGCCACTAGGGGCATGCAAATTCACACACTCAAAGGGTTATACTATTTATTTCTTTTAAAAAATTTTACACAGTAACGTTGCATATTGAACTTACCATTTGAAGTATTGTACAACCGAGGCTTGAATATTGGGCCACTGAGGTCCCACCCAGACATCCTGTGTTTAGACTTTTTAGTGGCGTTATCCTTCTCTCCTTCCTCTGCCTGAACACTTTCCTCTACTTGACTCCTCTCTTCTGTCTCATCTTGCTTTCTTTGAGCTCTGTCTAATTCAGGTTCTCTCTCTGTCTGCGGTGGTATACAAAAAAAAGTTAGAAAATATCAAGTGTCATGTTTTGTCCCGTAGGATTTTTTTTTTTTTTTGTCGTGGTTTACATAAATGACAAAAATATGTGTATTTTTTGTATTTTTATTCTAGTATTTTTTTTTTCCATTGAGAGAGTAGGGAAGGGAAAGAAACATTCATAATAGTAATGTACTCATGCATACTTAAATTATATGATCAGGTGGGAAATGGGCATCCTGGCAGAATTAAAAACAATATCTGTCACAGGTCTGTGGTGGACCACTCCCAGTTACACGGGTGAGACTGGACATCCTGGCAGATAAGCACATCTGTCGCAAGGTCTGTGGTGGACTTTTGCCAGTCGGTGCATCGTGACATGCATTACACAAAGAGCAGAGACAAACAAACCTATCATCTGGTCAGTCACTGCAACAGATACTGGAGTCAGTTTGTCTTGGCCTGTCCTTGCCACTGATAATACCTCTATCTGCCAAGAATGTGCTGCTAGTCCAGCAAAAGCTAGGGGTGTTCAAATACTTTGCAAGCAGTTTCATGAAATGGTCAGTCAGAACCCTTCCTGTGCAAGAACCCAACAAAACTGAACTTCTCCACCACCCCTGTGTACCCTAAATAAACTGTGATATAGCACAATCACCAAGTCTTCCCTTGTAGATTTTAGTGTCTGTATGGTTTTTAGCGCTGCATGTGAGTCAATGCACAACACCACCCGGTCTGGTCTGACCTCCTCCGCCCACTGCAAAGCAATAATTATTGCCACCATCTCTGCTGTAAACATGGATGTATTGTTGGAGTTTTTTTGCGATGGTCACTTTAAATTCCAGGATGTACTGTATACTCCAACGCCAGCAGAGCCCTCTTTTTTCTTTGAACCGTCAGTATAGAGCTGTAAGAAGTTATAGTAATTGTTCCTGAAGTAAATGTTTGTTTTAACACCAACTTCACTCATATGCCAATCCTTTTTCCTCATTAGCAAACTAGCGTCTACTTCTATTCCTGGAAACAGCCAAGGGGGAGCATTACTCACTGGATTGGTGTTAGCTATATCAATAGCGCGCAGCCCATACATTCTGGTCCTTCTTTCAATTGTCCACCCAAACCCATGTCCTTGGAACTTAGCATATTCCCAGCAGTCTTGTAGTGTTGTTTTTGAAATATTTGCTTCATCACTTCCTTTCAGCTTGACCCAGTATGATAATGCAAGTTTATCTCTTCTCAAATCCAGTGGCATTTCTCCTGCTTCTATTAAAACTGCATTGTTTGGTGTTGTTTTGACGGCTCCAATGCACAGGCGAAGCACTCTATGCTGCATTGTCTATTTTTTCCAGAGTCATCTTTGCCGCTGCTCCATAAATCATGCATCCGTAGTCTATTGTCGATCGCATTAGTGCTCTGTAAATGTCAATTAATGCCTGTTTATCTGCACCCCATTCGTGTCCAGCTACAGCTTTTATGAGATTAATGACTTTTTTGCATTTTGTCTCCAGATTTTCAACATGAACTCTCCATGTGTATGCACTATCAAACCACAGTCCTAGATATTTGAACTCACTGACTTTCTCTATCAGTTCATTATATAATGTTAATGGTTCTGTACCAGTTCTGTGTTTTTTTGTGAAAGTCATATAGCAGGTTTTACTGTTTGAACACTTAAATCTCCAGTCATATGACCACTTTTCCACTTTCTCCATTGCTTTCCTGATGTTTTTGAACACAAATTTCTCATTTCTTCCCCTCGTCCATATGGCTCCATCATCTGCATATAGTGCTGTTTTGATGGATCCCTCTTGATTGTCAAACATGTCATTAATCATTATAATGAATAAAACAGGGCACACTCCCCTGAGGAACACCATTTTCTATTTCAAAGTCATTAGAAACTTCTGATCCTACTTTAACCCTAATTGTCCTGTGTGTTAAAAAATCCATTATCCAATTATACAGCCTACCACCAATGTCCATTTTATTCAATTTCATAAGACCGTCCCTCCACAGTGAGTCATAAGCCTTTTCAATATCCAGATAAACTATAACCATAACTTCTTTCATTTTGAGAGTCTTTTCAATATCATTACTTACCCTAACTAGAGCGCAGCACAGGGATAGCAACACTCAGAGCAATAATTAAGAAGGTACGGAAGATATATATAAGAGCAGTGGATATACATACATACACATAAATATATAAATATATATACAAAGTGCGGAGCATTGTAGCAAGATGGAATAAACAGCATAACCGTCTACTTAGTTATCCTACATAGTATGAATATGTACCCATACATACTGTATTTATGCTGCCTTTGCTGTCTATGGCTCTCACCAACACAGTATTGCCTAAATTTTTCCCAATCTGCCTTGTCAAAACACCATCTTGTAAAACATCTTCCCTCTTGTATACATACTTCAGTTTTAATGACTGTAAGTATTGGGAAGTGATCACTTCCCATAGCTGTCCTGTTCATAACCGTCCATTCACAGGTGCTCACTAAAGAATCAGATACCAGAGTCAGGTCAATACATGATAATGTGCCCCTATGCACATCCACCCTGGTACCTTCACCACTGTTTAGACAAATTAACGATCTTTCATCTAACATCTCTTCCACAACATTTCCATTGTTATCTGTATGTGTGCTTCACCACAAGCTATTGTGGGCATTAAAGTCTCCACACCATACTTCGTTCACATGCCCTTCCCCTGCCATAGCACTGAAAATATCTGCTGTTAACTTCCTACATGGGTTGTGATAATTAATCAGTTTAATATTTCCTTGTCCATTTGGCCTACATATTTCAATAATATTACACTCTATATCCTCAGGGGAGGGAATCACCCTATACGCCAGGCCATCTTTAATGAAAGTGGCACATCTTCCTCCATTTACAGTGTTAATTCTATCCTGTCTAATTGAACTGTATCCTGGAATAACAAAATCTAAGTGAGGTTGAAGCCGTGTCTCCTGTACACACACTACCTGTGGAATACCTTCTAGTTCATAAAGATACTTCTTGAGTTCTTGTCCATTTGCTATAAGAATCCTTGCATTCCACTGTAGTATGTGTAGTACCATAAATAAGGTCTTGTTTCAGCATGTGCTGTCTTCCCATTTTCAGCTTTCAATAAAGCATGAATCTGGTTAGCTGTGATATCTTTCACATCTAGGAAGCTTTCTGCTGCTTCCGCAATGGTTTTGATTCTGTCACTTTTCTTCTGTAGCTGTGCAGCAACATTCATGGTGTGGCAGATCAAAGCTATAAAGTTTGTCCTCTTAACTATCAATGTGTCATCATCCATTTTGCATTTGTGAACACAAACATTCCTTGCAGCTGCATGATCCGGTGTTTGCGTGGGACCCGTTGATTGCTGGGCTTCTATTTGAACTGCACTTCCTTGAGGAAGGCCTGCTGTGTTTCTGACTATTCCTCCCTCTCTGTCTTTAGAGCTTCCGCATACGAGATTTTCTTAGTTATTCTGATTTCCTGGGCTTTTCTAGCTTCCCTCTGCACAACACATCCTCCATATGCAGCACTGTGCTCACCACCGCAATTGCAACACTTTACTTTGGCGTCCTTGTCACATTTACCATATTCATGCTCCCCTCCACATCTAGCACATCTTAGCTTTCCCCTACATTGCTGAGCAGTGTGACCCATTCCTTTGACATTTGTAGCACCTGAGTGGCTTTGGGACATATTCTCTGACACTGAAATACATGTATCCTGTTAGGACTGATTTAGGGAGTGTTTCCTCAAACTGAATCATGACAGACTGTGTGTCCTTCAGCAAGCCTTTTTTACTCTGTAGCCTTTTCACATCCTTAACCTTTCCTCCTTGGATCCTGTATTTCATTTCTTCCATAGACATGCACAAAGGAACACCTGATATAACTCCCCTCAAGTTAGCTGTCGCGCCAGGAACATGCGCCTTCATTTGTTCTCCGTTTAGACATATCATTGTCAGTATTTTCTGCTGCTGTTGTTTACTTGTGGCATAAATTAACAGCCGGTTATTCTTCAAGAAGTTCGCAAACCTAACTCTCCCAATTTCTTTCTCAATTGCTTTTGTTAGCTTAACCGGGTGATAGTGCCCCCCACCCTGACTGAACTCAATGACAACCTTGCAGTCATTCCCTACCGTACATCCTCAAACTGCCATCCATTTTGGCCAATTCGTGTTTTCTTTGCATTGTTACTTCCTCCCACATCACTGTCATCTGAGTCGCTTCTAAGTTTTGGTGCCCCCCAGCTGCTCTTTTCCAGCCCCCAGGCCTGGATAATGTCCAGCCCACCTCATCTTGGTCGTACTCGTCAGAGCTAGATGCCATAATGTTGCAGACTGCGCAGTTTTTGCTATCCACCACAAACAAATCAATCCTACCACCAGTCGAACACAGACGTAAATGCGGTCCCAATCTTCTTCTTCTCTTTGACGCCTTCCCTCAGGAGTTCTCCTCTTCTACGAATCTTCCTTCTTCTTCGTTGAGACCACTGGTTATCCTGTCTGATTGAACTGTATCCTGGAATAACACTTTCCCTGGCCAGCTTTATGATGACATCATAAAGACATGTTGGCCTATGATGACATCATAAAGACATGTTGCCTGATGTCACTGTATATGACATCATAAAGGCAGGCTTGGAGTCCTATGATGCCTGAGTTCATGGGACATCCTATGATATTCAGGCAGAGATCATGGGCCGTCCTATGATGTCCTATGAAGCGTGACACACACACACACAGATTTCTTGCTTTTATAGAGTGATTATACTATTTATTGATGAATACATTTATACCATGGTAGAAAACAGCTTTTAGTGTGTGTAGGCAATATTTTCAAACTAACTTTAGGTTTTTTTCTAATTACAATGATGACTCAAGTGGAGTATAAATTTAAAGTGACACTCTGGCAAAAATCAAGTTTTTTCTGTTGTTAACATATCTGTAACGTGTTTTTGTGATTTACAAGATATATCAAGAGTGAAATCCCTCTACTGTCTCATGTCTGTTTTTTTTTATTGTGAATGCCCAGTTAAGTTCCATTCCCCAAACGGGCAACTTTGGACAGAGCGTTTCTAGCTAATGTAAGCATTCCTGCTTAGCCTAATTGTTTATAACATTCACGCCCACTGGCTTGCCTTCTTTACTCCCAAGCAGGAGAGACTTGGAGCGAGCCAGGGAGACTCTCGGCGAATGGGAAACCAGAGACCTGCGGTTAGCCCTCCAACCTCCACGCGGGGCTGGGCAGCAACTCTCCTCTCCACCGAGAACGATCCTTCCGCAGGTTCACCTATGACTTTTACTTCCTCAAGTTGGCTCGCCTTCTCAGACCCCACTGTCCTCCTCTTCCCCCTACTGATGAGTGGGAGTATGGATGGAGCTGATTAGAATATTCATAGCTCAACACATACTCAAGTAGGTGGAAGGTGTAAAAGCTCATTCCAAGCAATTCTATGGCAATGAAAGTTTTTTGTGTATAAAAAGCCACAATACAATATTTTGGCCAATATACGTTTGTTTCTGATGTGGTTTTAGAGCCACCAGAGTGTATCTTTAAAAGTAGCTATATGTAGCTTTCTACTCCAAACTATTCAAAAATCACCACTATTTAGGGTATTTAGAAAACAAATATTATGACTGTTGGGCAGCTTGGTGGAGCAGTGGTTAGCACTGTGGCAGCACAGTAAGAAGGTCTTGGGTTCGATCCCACACATTGGTGACCCTTCTGTGTGGAGTTTGCATGTTGTCCCCATGTCTGCATGGGTTTTCTGCAGGTTCCTCCCGCACGACAAGAACATGCACGTCAGGCTAACTAGCATGGTCGCCTGTCTCTCTGTGTTGGCACTGTGATGGACTGGCGATCTGTCCAGGGTGTACCTTGCCCAGAGATGCTAGGAGAGCCCCCAGCAACCTGAAAAGAATTAAGCGGTTGAAGATGAATGAATTATGGCATTACACCTAAGCTGTCCCATCCTGCAATACTACTGTTTTGCCAGCAAGGGGAAGTGATGAGTTTTGACTCTCAGCATGGACAGATTTTTTTCTTTTTTTTTTGCATAATGCCGCCGCCTGGGGTTGATAGTTGGAATCAATTCAAAGTTACATTCAGTATATCTCCTTTAGAGCTGGTGACACATTCAGCCGACAATCAGCTTTCTGACAAGCTCGAGTCGTTGGTAAGCCTAGTCTGTTCGGAGTGTCCAGCACCACCAACACAAAACAAACCTGTGTTTTTGTGCTCCAACTTATCAGAGAAAAAGAGCACTCTAATTAGTTGTTGAGCATAGAGAATGAGTGAGAGTAGGCACAGAACATACATGTTTTGCCACTTTTTATGCTGATAAACTCAACAAAAGGGAATGCAACAGGATGTTGTCCATCAGGTTTTGTCAGAGGTGTCAGCTTAGTGTGTTTCAAGCCTAAAGGTGCATTCAGACCAAACACAAATGGACAAATTTTTTGCGTGGCCCAATTACATTTTAACTCAATGTAAGCATGCAAATAGACATGAATTCATCATCTGAGTGAGTTGAAGACAGGTGAAATTGCCTTTATAACTTCTGCAGTTGTATTCAACCTGCTGTGGAAATTCCTAAAACACGTCATGCTTAGATTTATATTATCCGGTGGGGTCTCACCTGAAAAAATTGTTCCTGCCTCCAAATTTCACCTGGATGATGGGTTGTTTACATTGCTAGCCTGCTAGCCATGTTAGCACATCAGTGGCAGAAGTACATGGGTAAAAAACTCAGACACGCCAAATCAGCTGAAGAGCTCCCGGACCTTCTGTCTCCAGGTGAGTGTCAGCCTCATTTTCAAACTAGTTTACTCCCCAGTGTTGATACTTTTACTCCAGTGACAGCAGAATCTCTCGGCCATCACTAGCTAGCGCTATCCCCCAGATGTGAAAAAGCGGATGCACGAGATTCGCGTATGCTTGCTTCTTTCCAGTGACTTTGTATGTACTCGCACTGCTCATTTGCATTTGGTCTGAAGGCACCTTTAAAGTGACAACCAGCTCCTCTAATGGACTGGCTAACTGTCCAGGGTGTACGCTGCCTCTCACTCGAAGAAACTGGGCCAGGCTCCAGCCTCCGTGAGGTTAAGAAAATGAATGAAACGGAGAAATGAACTGGACAATTTGGAACAGCAATTAACCTAAGAAGTCTTTATGCAGCATGTGGTTAGCATTGCTATCTCATAGCTAGAAGGCTCTGGCTTCAAATCTCCAGGCTGGTAGGGGTAGGAGCCTTTCTGTGGAGTTTGCATGTTCTCCCTGTGCTGTGTGGGGTTATTCCAGGGGCTCTGCTTTCCTTCCACAATCCAAAGACATGTATGTTAGGTTAATTGGTGACTCTAAACTGTCTCTAGGTGTCTTTCTCTGGTAGGCCCTTAGAATAGAGGGTTATTATAGTTTCTTGTTAAGCACCTTGAGTGATCTTTGACACTAGAAAAAGTCGTTATAAGTACAGGTCCTTATCCATTATCTTTCTTTTGAGTATGGGAGGAAACTGAGCACAAACCCACACAAGCACATTAAAAACATAGTCTTTTCATGGTAAGGCCCCTTTTCACTTTGTGGCAACAAATGCTACACTTTGCTCCACCCCGCTGCCCCAAAAAGTTAAAATGTACTTCTCACATATGTATGTTTTATGTGCCTTTTGGGGAATTTGTGACACAATTATCCAACAAGTAAGTACATCCTGAATGAGTTTAGGATAATATAACTGTTTTAGTTATTTAAGCAGAAGGTGCTGGATAATAATCTCTCTCATCAATAGTAGAAAAAATTATTTAAAAGAATTACTTTCACTGAGACACTGATTACCACACCATATTTTCACAGTGCAGCAATGTGAAATAGCCTTATGGAATATGCCATTAGAAAAATTTGTTGAGCAGTTTAAAGCTATGGAGAGCCTATATCATGCCCCCTCTAATTCCACATATGGGACCCCACTTCAGACAAAATCTCCATTGGAGTGAAGAAATTATTTATTGATACTGACCCAATTTTGCCACAAGTTACACAAATGTTTGTCAATTTACAAGATAATTTTCCACATAAAAAACACTGTAGGTTGTCATCAAACTGTTATTTCCACCGACACATGACACAAAGAGGCCGGTCTAATCATTCACAGGTGTGTTTTGGATAAACCAGTCCAAAGCACTCCTTCCCATCCCTTTAAAGCAAGGAGGCGCATTATCTAAAGTGAATTGTAATCATAACAGTTTAAGACGGGTTTTGCACTGATCAAAGCCAGTGTGTTTGAACCACAATGCATGCAATAGTAATGTTGCTTGGTAATAATTGGAGACTCTAAAGGGGCCCTAGGTGTGAATGTGTGTGTGAATGCTAAAGGGATAGCGCCATACCGTGGCTGCTTCATCCATCCAGGTGGATGCCCTCAATTGAAAACTGAAACTTGGCTCAATGAAGAGCAGACATCTTTGATGGCAATAGAGGGATAGCAGACGTTTCATGTTAACAGATCTCAAAAAAAGGGTGGTGGTGTTGCACTGTATATTGATGAATTGTATAGGTGTAAACTTGTAAATGGAATGTTCTTTGCATTACCAGGTATTCTAGAATGTGTTACTGTTGAGCTTGATGAAGATAAACCAAAAAATCTAATTATACATGTCGTATACAGTATTATATAGAATGCCGGGAACTTGCTTTGAAACATTCAGAGGTGAGCTAGTGGAGCTGTACAATAATATAACTAATAAGAAAATGGATGTAATTTGTGGAGACTTCAATATTGATTTACTAAATCCATTTCAACAAAATGTAACTACAGATTTCATGAATTCTATGTACAGTATGAGTCTATATCCCACAATAACACATCCTAGTAGAATCACAGTCAACACTGCTACACTTATTGAAGCATTTGATACAGTGAATCATAAATTATTGCTTAAGAAATTACAAAATTATGGTATTGGGGAGGTAACACTGTCCTGGTTATGTAGTTACAACCATCATAACAACTCAGAATTCAAACTTAGCATAAATGATTGCAGAGATTGAAAGAGCATCCGAAATCAAAGTAATAATTGATCATAAATTGTATTGGAAGCTACATATTAATTATATTAAAGGTAAAATATCCAAATCAATTGCAGTACTACATAGAGTGAAATATTTGCTGAATCAGCCCACACTATATACCCTGCATCACTCATTAATACTCCCATACATGACACATTGTGTTGAAGTATGGGGAAATATACAGTACATAATACATATAATGACATGGTGGTTGGACCCAGGGGACAGAAGACAGACTCGAGTTACAGTTTAACAGTTTTATTCACCCAAGTGTGTAGTGATGGTGCGTGTATGTGTGGATGTGTGAGGTGCTGGATGCGTGCTGGGACTGAGCAAGCCTCGCTGCTGCCTGGCAACCCTAGGGACACAAAGCAGAGAGATTACTACTGCACCACAGCGGGGAATGCAGTAATGAACGCTGCTTACTTGTAGGTGATGCTGTGGCTTTCCTGCTTGCTCCGGGAGTGTTGGCCAGGAGGGGAGCTCGTTGCTTGGTGCCGTGAGGCAGAGTGACTCCGGTGAGATGGAGGAGTTACACCGCCGCCAACGAGGGCTGATCCGCCGCCTGGAGTAGCCACCTGTGCACAGGGGAGGATAGCTGGACAAGGTGAGTGCGAGGTTGGCTTACATGACTAGGCGTGGAGAGCTTGGTCAGGCGTAGCATGGGTCTGTGGCTGAGAATGTGGGACGTAGCTCTGTGATGCTGACAGACGACTCCGTGCTGAGCTGTCAGTGGGTCTGGCTCTTATAGCTTGCTGGAGATTGATGGCAGGTGTGCACGCAGCTGGGGCTGATGACGGCCCAGCGGCCACCATGACAGTACCCCCCCCCCCCCAGAGGTGCCTCCAGGCACCTACCCCATCCTACCCGGATACACCCGATGGAAGTCACAGATGAGCTGGTTATCGAGGATCAACGCCGGGCGAGTCCAGGACCAGTGTTCGGGGCCGAATCCCTCCCAATCCACCAGATACTGTAAGCCCCGACTCCGCCGGCGGACGTCCAAGATGACGGTAACCCCCCATGCCGGGTGGTCGTCGATCATCCTCAGAGGGGGAGACGCCGCAGGGGGCAGGCAGAGGGAATCGGAGATGAAGGGCTTCACCTGGGAGACGTGAAAGGTAGGGCAGATGCGCATGGAAGAGGGGAGAGCTAAGCGCACAGATACAGGGTTGATTATGCGAGTAATAGGGTAGGGACCGATGAAACGCTTAGTCAGCTTGCGTTTCTTGGCCGGCACCTTGATATTGCGTGTGGAAAGCCAAACCTGCTGACCCACCTTGTACTCCGGTGGATTCTTCTTCCGGCTTTCAGAGAGAGCAGACGCTTTTCTCCCCCTCTCCTACTCCCTCCTATTCCCTTACTGATCCCGCTTGCTGTGTCTGTCTGTGTCGCTCTCCTTCTGGCTGAATCTTATTCCAAATGGAAATTATGGATTTGGTGGGCTTTAATGCGATTGACACCACTTCAAAAGAAGATCGGGCTAGGGGGAGCCCAAGTGGGGGACTCATGGACAATTGGGAACTCATGTGTCTGTGTGATTCGACTGAGATGCGGAAGACATCTATCTTTGGCTCATGATCACAGGATTTTCTACTTTGGCTCTGGAGTTTCCTGATGCATCAGAAATTAAAGAAGTTGGGAGAGCTGATCAAAATGCTGACCCGGCAAAGCTCCTTCAACAACAATTTGACCAGTGATTTTAAAGCCTGTATATGGAAATCATGAAGCACAGAATCGCAAGAGATGAAAATTCTTTGCTCTGAGTGAACTGTGCCTATTAGACCTTGATTCGGCGCCCTGTTGATTCTCTCCTCCTGGATGTAAACAAAGCAGAAGAGTGTTTTGGCTTGCTTTTCCCTAACATTAACATCTGGTGTGCAGTAATCTGATCTCTCAAGGGCAGCGTATGTGCCCAGTATGGGATTTACCATCGAACATGAATTGAGAGAATGAACTTTTGTGGACTTGTTAACTATGCTTGGAGGACACTATGATATAACATCTAATCGTTGCTCAGGGAGGTTTTTTTGCTGTCTCCAGTACTGATACACACACTGCATACAACACTACATGACTGATTATACAGTACATTGACACACACACACTCACACTGTCTCTCTCAACTTGCTTTGTTTTTGTGTGGATCTGTATTGCTATTTGTGCAACTAGAGGGTTTTTTTCTGTGTAATCACAATCTCGCTCATATACGAGCTTTATTTTGATAACAATGTTTTTTCTCTCTGCCCAATGTGTCTTCCCCTCCCCTCTTCCCCTCTTTATCCCCCACTGTTTTGATGAGGTGCCTTGTATGGCAGCCGTGTCATTGTGATGCACTTACATGTTAGCGCGCCAATGTCAAGTCAAATTCCTCGTATGTTTTTCTTAACATGCTTGGCAATAAAGCTTTTCTGATTCTGATTCTGATTCTGCTGGTATCCTGTGGTGGTTGGCCGTCCTGGTGTTGCGCTCCATGGTCCTGAGGAGAGTCCTGCGGGTGGTGGTCCAAACCCGGCGACAGCGCCTGACGTGAGCCTGAAAGGAAGGCACTGCCACCTCCTTCTCCTCCTCCGGAAACAGTGGCGGATAGTACCCCAATGATGCCCTGAAGGGGGACATCCCTGTCGCCGAGGACACAGTGGAGTTGTGAGCATACTCGATCCAAGGCAGAAAGGTGCTCCAGGAAGAGGAGTTCAACGAGATGACACAGCGAAGGGCAGCCTCCAGCTCCTGATTCACCCGTTCGCACTGGCCGTTACTTTGAGGGTGGTACCCTGATGACAGGCTTACCGTGGATCCCAATGCCTGGCAGAACGCCTTCCAAACCTGGGAGACGAACTGAGGCCACGTAAGACCACGGGCGAGTAGGCACTGGCAAGGGGTGGAGCAGACCAGCCGGAGGAGATGATGAGGATTTACCGGTGGCGCACTGTGCGCAGGCCCAGACGTAGTTGGTCACATCCCTCCTCAGCCCTGGCCACCAGAACGCCCTTTGGAGAAGTGCAATGGTGCAAGAAATCCCAGGGTGACACGCTAGTTTAAAGGCATGAGCCCACTGGATAACCTCACTCCTGACTGCTGTGGGCACAAACAACCGCCCCGGGGGGCCACCCCCCCAGATCAGGCTCTGCCTCCTGAGCCTTCCTCACTCTGTCCCGTGTCTCCCATACAAGGGCGCACACAATGCAGGACGGCGGAAGGATCCTCCTGTTTCTCAGATGTCTCCACCAAGAACTGCCTGGAGAGGGCGTCCGGCTTCTGGTTCTTGCTCCCTGGGCGGTAGGTGATAGTAAAGTTAAATCGCCCCCAAAAAAAGGGACCAGCGGGCCTGGTGGGAGTTCAGTCGTTTTGCCGTCCTCAGATATTCCAGATTTTTGTGATCGGTCCAGACGACAAATGGCTGAGCAGCTCCCTCCAACCAGTGTCTCTATTCCTCCAGGGCAAGCTTCACCGCCAGCAGCTCCCTGTCACCAATGCCATAATTCCTCTCGGCGGGTTGCAGGCGGCGAGAGAAGAAGGCGCACAGCTGAATCACCCCGTCAACAGACGAACTCTGTGAGAGCACCGCTCCTACTCCGGAATCAGAGGCGTCGACCTCCACCAGGCACTGGAGATTTGGGTCCACCTGCGTCAGGACACGGGACGAGGCAAACTCCTTCTTCAGTTTCTTGAATGCCGCAGCAGCCTCCTCGGTCCAGCAAAAGGGGGTCTTGGGGGATGTGAGGCAGGTCAGCGGGCGGACAATAATTCCAAAATTGGGCACAACGCGACGATAGAAGTTAGCAAATCCCAGAAACCCCTGCAACTGCTTTCTGGACGAGGGGGTGGGCCAGTCCACCACTGCCTTGACCTTGGCTGGGTCGGGGAGCACTTGATTATGCGAGATCACGAAGCCCAAGAAAGACGTCTCCCTGACATGGAATTCACACTTCTCGGCCTTGACGTAGAGCTGGTTCTCCAGGAGGTGCTGAAGGACCCACCTAACGTGTACCTGATGCTCCTCCAGAGATTGTGAGAAGATAAGGATGTCATCAAGGTACACGAACACGAAGGAGCCCAGGAAATCTCGGAGGACGTCGTTGATGAGGCGCTGGAAGACGGCCGGAGCGTTGGTCAACCCAAACGGCATCACCAGATACTCAAAATGGCCGCTTGGGGTCCGGAAGCCCGTCTTCCACTCGTCGCCCTCCTTGATCCGCACCAGGTGGTAAGCATTGCGGCGATCCAACTTGGTGAACCAAGAAGCCCCCTGGAGAGAGTCGAAGGCCGAGTTCATGAGGGGCAGCGTGTACTTATCCTTGACAGTGATCTCATTGAGACCCCGGAAGTCGACGCAAGGGCACAGGGAGCCATCCTTTTTCCCTACAAAAAAAAATCCCGCCCCCACCGCAGACGAAGATGGTCGAATGATCTCAGAGCTGAGCGATTCCTCAATATAGGCATCCATCGCCTCCCGCTCCGGAGCAGACAGGCTGTATAACCAGCTCGACGGCAGCGGGGCGCCAGCCAGGAGATTGATTGCGCAGTCATGGGGGCGGTGGGGGGGGGGGGAAGGGACAGCGCCCGTGACTTGCTAAAGGCTACCCCCAGATCGTGATAAATCTCCGGGACCCTAGACAGGTCGGGGGGGGGCGAAGCAGGTGGGGTTACAGATACCGATGGGGCACACGCTGCAGACTGAAGGCATGTGCTAAGGCAGAACGGGCTCCAAGAGATGACGCTCCCCGCCCGCCAGTCAAACGTGGGATTATGTAGTCGGAGCCAGGGATAGCCCAAGATGACAGGGGAGGTGGAGGTGGACAGCACCAAAAAACGAATGTCCTCCCGGTGGTTTCCTGAGATAATAACAGACACGGGGTCCATCTATTGAGAAACAGCTGTTAGTGGGGTCTTAGACAAGGTGATTAGATTGACAGGTGGCCGGAAAGTTTGGCAGGTGAGACCCAAGCGGGTTGCCAGGTCTCCTGATATAAAACTCTGCTCAGCCCCTGAGTCAATGAGTGCATGAGTGGAGTGTTCTATGTGCTTAGAAATGAGCCGAATGGGAATGAGACAACTAGTGAGGGGCTTTGACTGGGCTACGTCCATGAGTCCCCCTACTGTGACCCATGGACCAACTCTTTTCCCCGATTCGTACATTCGGCTACTTCATGGGAAGCACTACCACAATAAAAGCACAACCCCAGATCCTTGCGGCGCTGTCTCTCAGCAGCCGAAATCCCCGAACGCCCGATTATCATATCCTCCTGCCCCGGAAGTTCCTCCGACCAGGGCAGGGCCAGTTGGGGTGGCCGAGAGGAACGGGGACGCAGCGCCCTGGAGCGACTAGAGGCTCTTCGCTCGGCGGTGCGCTCCTTCAGCCTGTTGTCTAAGCTTATGGTAAGAGAAATTATTTCATTCAACTTATCAGGTTTGTCCCGTGTTGTTAATTCATCTCTTAACTCAGGGCTTAGACTGCAGATAAAAATACTGCATAACGAGGCGTCCTCCCACCCGACCTCTGCCGCAATTACCCAGAAATCGACAGCAAAATCGGCAGCAGCCCTGCTGCCCTGCCAAAGGTCTAACAACCGGGCAGTTAACACAGAGTCCCGATTGGAGTGGTCAAAAACCTTGGTAAAATCCACTAAGAATTGTTGGTAAGTTAAGTGGGCATAGCTGGGCTTTGCCATTACCGCATAAGCCCAGGCTAGCGCTCTACCTTCTAGCAGGTTAGTGATATAGCCAATTTTGCTATGGTCGGAGGGAAAATCCCCCAGAACCCGGTGGAAAACAGTCTCACACTGTAACAGAAATCCCTGTGCCTCTCCTAGCTTCCCGCTGAAACGGGCAGGCATCGGCACGGGGGTGAGACGAGTTGGGGGGGTCTGGCTAACCTGGCTAGTCGGAGGATTAGCAGGGGCGGGTGGAGCCCCGGCGGCCAGAGGAAACGCCTGGTGGCCTTCCAAACGATCCAACCGGCTGTTAATCTTTTTTTTTTTTTTTTTTTGTTACTTATTTGTACCTGTAGGTAGATTTGGTTTGCAGTCTGGTGACAAGCCACCGGCTGCCGGTCGCTGCGTGCGCGAGCACCCTAAACTTACATGTTTTTGCTATGCGGGAGGAAACCGGAGAAATCCCGGAGTAAACCCACGCAACACGGGGAGAACATGCAAACTCCACACAGCTCACTGTTGGTCGGGGGCTGGGATCGAACCCACGATCTCATGATCCCCACGATCCCCCGGCCGAAGGTAAACTGTGCTGCCACAGTGCTAAACCACTGCGCCACCGTGCAGCCCAATCTGTGCTAATTGGGTGAGAATGACTGTTTGCTGATAAGCTATTTGGTCTACACGAGCATCTAAGGTGTTAAGACGGGGCATCAGCACGCTGTCCGCTGGGTCGCTTTGACGGAGTCGTACTGACATGGTGATTGGACCCAGGGGACAGAAGATAGACTCGAGTTACAGTTTAACAGTTTTATTCACCCAAGTGTGTAGTGATGGTGCGTGTATGTGTGGATGTGTGAGGTGCTGGATGCGTGCTGGGACTGAGCAAGCCTCGCTGCTGCCTGGCAACCCTAGGGACACAAAGCAGAGAGATTACTACTGCACCACAGCGGGGAATGCAGTAATGAACGCTGCTTACTTGTAGGTGACACTGTGGCTTTCCTGAGTGTTGGCCAGGAGGGGAGCTCGCTGCTTGGCGCCGTGAGGCGGAGGAGTGACTCCGGTGAGATGGAGGAGTTGCACCGCCGCCAACGAGGGCTGATCCACCACCTGGAGGATCCACCTGTGCACAGGGGAGGATAGCTGGACAAGGTGAGTGCGAGGTTGGCCTACGTGACGAGGCGTGGAGAGCTTGGTCAGGCGTAGCATGGGTCTGTGGCTGAGAACGTGGGACGTAGCTCTGTGATGCTGACAGACGACTCCGTGCTGAGCTGTCAGTGGGTCTGGCTCTCATAGCTCGCTGGAGATTGATGGCAGGTGTGCACGCAGCTGGGGCTGATGACGGCCCAGCGGCCGCCATGACATATAAACATGTATCCAGTTTTTATGCTTCAGAAAAGAGCCATTAGAATAATAAGCAAAGTTACTTACAGGGAACCAACAAACCCACTTTTTCTCAAATTAAAAGCTCTCAAGTTGAAAGATCTGGTTGATTTTAAAACCGCAGTAATAATGTTTAATGTGAAGAATCTATCACTGCCCCCAAATATCCAAAAGTTGTTTCAAATAAGGGAGAAACAATATAATTTCAGAGGAACATGTATATTTCAAAAACCTTCAGTGAGAACTACCACCAAGCAATACTGTGTCTCAGTCCAGGGAGTCAGACTGTGAAACACTTTCGGTGCTGAATTAAAATCATGTACAGTACAACACTTGGTAAATTTAAACAAAAACTAAAGGAAGAAATGCTCCAAACATACATACAAAATGACATGTAAAATTGCATAAGGATTATTATATACAGTTGGTGTTGTGTTGTTTGTTTTGTTTTGCAATTATTTTTTATTTTGACTTCTTGGATGGAACATGGGTGGGCAAGGTGCAGCTTCAGCCATCACCATTTTCAGATAATTTATGTTGAACTGTATAATCCGAGGAGTTATTGTTTCAATTCGACCTTGTTGGATTTTTTTTCCCTGTACATTGTTCTGTTCCTTTTTTTTTTAATCTTTTAATCTATCTGAAAATGGAGATTTCATTAACGCCTAATAAGTCCAAGATGAAAACAAAAATAACCCCACATCACATTGGAACACACTGGCACACATGCTCCATGTTCATTCATTCATTCCCCTAAAAAAATCCTAATTAATGCCTAATCTGTAGATTCCAATGGTAAGTCCGCAATTAAAATGAGTGTGGATGGAATAAAAAAAACTAGTATGTGATCATCATATAATTGAAATGACGGGCAATTATGACTGTTACAACTCTCTTTGTTAAAATAAGATCCCAGTGCATGCCATTTCCTGAGCTCTGGAGCTGCATGATGCCAAAACACGGCACTGAAATATCATTAAACAATGCACTTCTGACAAAAGACCTCCTTTTTCCTGATCAAAAGCGAATTCTCATGGAACATATTTTGTATACTTTATTAATCCCAGAGGGAAAGTCAGGGCATCCACACGGATGGATGAGGCAGCCACGGTGCGGCGCCAATCTCTTGACCATTCACACATACATTCACACCTAGGGCCACTTTAGAGTCTTTAGTTAACCTAACTTGCATGTTTTTGGCCTATGGGAGGGAACCGGAGTACCCAGGGTAAACCCATGCAGACACAGGGAGAACATGCAAACTCCACACAGAAGGGTCACCGATGGTCGGGGGTGGGATTGAACCCACGACCTTCTTACTGTGCTGCCACAGTGCTAACCACTGCTCCACCGAGCTGCCCCTAGAATGCACTATAATAGTAATTTTTTTTTTTCCCCTAGAATGCACTATAATAGTAATGCACATTAGATAGCGTGCCGCCACACCTCTTTGAAATGAGGCGCCTCCTCCGAGCGCATAGCGGGCACACTGTCTACTGGTAATCTGATGCCGTGACACAAAGCATAAAAGACAGACAATGCGCTGACAGAAACTAACAAAAACACTGGCATATGGCAGAAAATCTGTTGGAAAAGTACACAGATGACCATCAAAATAGGGCCCTTAAAGTGTAAGGATGTGAAAATATGTAAATTGAAAGACTACAAACATAGACTCATGTAAGTTACGTGATCGTTTTTGAAGAGCGCCCAAGGGGGAAGTATGGAAGTAACTAACAGTCCTGTGGATTAACTGTATCTCTCAATATACATTTCATTTGTGTTGTTTTTCTCCTCTTCGGATGCTTCTTTTAAAAGACAAGATAAGCTTTTCTTAATCCCGCAATTGGGAAATACGGGATTGCAGCAGCAAAGGGATAGCAGCACTCAGAGCAATAATAAATAAGATCATAAGATAAGAATTGTTTGGCCGAAGCAGTAAATAAATATACATATGTACACAGTTATATACACAGTGCAGGAGCATTGCAGTTAGATGGTATTAACAGCCTTACAGTTAGATAAATTACCTGACAAAATATAAATATAGACCTAGACGGTATATTTCACATTTGAATGAACAGTGTTGTTGCCACCCTCAATAATAATTGTAATTATATAAGTTGTGTATTGGAGGGGACGATCCCTATTGTGCAAAGTTGTGATGTTTAATACAGCCTCTATGAGGAGCGCAGGTTAGATTGTAAATAGGGATGGGTTCAAAAGATCAGTTGTCTGATTCGAATCGATTCACGTTTGACTAAGCCAATATCAATTCAAAAAATCTGCGGATCAATCTTTTAATATAAAGCTTTTATGTCTGTGAAACAAAATGCTAGTTGTCCTTAAGTCGACAGAACGCTCCCGTGATTGAACAATGGCGCGAGAGTTAAACCGCAGGTCAAAGTGGATAAACATCACAGCGCGCAGCTGACAGGTTGGATTCAAGAACTGTGAAGGTAGCGAAGAGCCTGACAAAACCAAAGCAGTCATGTTTAAGTTTATAACATTATCGGGCAGGGCTCTCACCTGGAAATTTGTCACAGCCTCCTGCAAAACTACACCTGGATGTTGGTTGTTTACATTGCTAGCCTGCTAGCTATCATTAGCATGTCCATGGGATGAATGGGATGTATATATACAACAGACAATCCATTTCAGCTGTGATTTGTCTGTCTGCAGGTGAGTGGCAGTCTTATTTTCAAACTAGTATACTCTCCAGTGTTGATAATTTATTCAGGTGATGACAGAATCTCAAGGCTGAATACTTGCTAGCCCTCGTTAGTACGATCCATTGGACGCAAATGCGCGTGCTTTTTGCATGTTTACATATATTCTTTGCTTCAATGCTGCAAATATGGTGCGTGCTGTGGAAATAATGGGCCAGTTGCACGTTGGCTGTTTTGCACACATACTCAATTTAGCCTCACAAGTGTAGCATTTTCTCAGGTATTACTGTTTACAAAAAGTATGTTCTAGTTGCACTAAATGCCTGATGCATTTGAAATCTAAAATTGCTGGCAAATACAGTGAGATTATGTATACATGCTACAGGCATTGATTTTGTTTACTTACTCTGGGTTGTTAACTTGAGACTACACATCCTTTGCACTAAAGAAAGCACTTGTTAGTGCTTTGTGAAATCATAAGTTAAATAATAAAACGTGCATTATTGTAACTGATTTGGGGTCAGTTCTTTATGTGATACTTTATTTATTAACGAAGTTAGAGTATTCCTGGTGCAATTTGCAGCATTAGGTCTCTAAGATTTTTTTTCCTGGCAAGTAAAATAGCTATTAAAAATGGTAATTTCCCTGAGTGATCAGAATGAATCAAATTGAATCTGAATCGAATCAGTTCTGGAAATTAGTGATGATTCTCAGCCCTAATTGTAAAATCTGACAGCAGCAAGTAGGAAGGACCTGTGGAACCTCTCCCTCGAGTACTTAGGATGGCACAGCCTACCGCTAAATGAGCTCCTCAGTGCGTTCAGTGTGTCCCGCATGGGGTGGGACTCGGACTGTAGCAGAAATGACAGCTTAGCCACCATCTTCCTCTCTCCCATCTCCTCCAGTGGTTTGAGGTGGTGCCCCAGAACAGGGCTAGCCTTTTTGATCAGCCTGTTCAGTCTTCTCCTGTTGGCTGCCGTGATGCCGCTGCCCCAGCAGACCACTCCAAACATGATGGCTGAAGCTACTACAGAATCATAGAAGGTCTTAAGTAGTGCCCTCCGCACTCCAAAAAACCTGAGTCACTTAAAATTCAATCAGGATGGGAAAATAATTTCTGCCTTCCCATAGGCTCTAATACAGAATTTTTCCAAAGTTAGGTCCCATGTGTGGAAGTGTATGTGTGTGTGGGGGGGGGGGGGGTGACTTAGGTGCTCAGTTGTGTTCATCACAGTCATTACAAAGTAGACAAAAGGAAGATAAATGTTTGTGGACTTAAGGTTAAAAATAAATGTCAAACGTCCAATATACAGGGCGCGTCAGTATGTTCACAGAAACAAACATCAAAAACCCAAAAAGCAAAACATTTAGAGGAGATTCATTTGTGCTATGCTAATCCTCTTTAGCACCTGACTCTGGGTGCCTTAAACGTGTGCAGACACAATGACGTCAGATCAAGCTTAGGTCAAGGCTCAACAGGAGAGTGAGTTGAAACTTGAATCCAGAAGCACCCAAGAATGGATGGAGGGAAAAGAACCGGACCATTCTGAAGTGGCACACCATGAATGCTTACTTTAAAACAACTTGACATCCATGAAAAGAGTTGAGTCTTGTAGGTGGAAGAAGGCAAGCCATCAAACCTTGAGATGTTGCATAAGAAGCGCGGAGGAGACAAGTTTTTATAGGTAATGTAATGTACTTTTTTTATATAGCCCTTTAAAACAACCTGTAGGTGACCAAAGTGCTTTACAGAAAATTAAACAGCATTAAAAACACACACAGCATTAAAAGCAAATAACATAAACAAAGAAATAAGAATAAATACCTAAAAATGAGAATAAAATAAAAACAAATGCCAAGACAAATTCACCACTACTGGGTATTAAAAGCCATCCTAAACAAATACGTTTTAAGTTCTGATTTAAAAAGGGCCAGGTCAGAGATAGCACGTAGGTCAGGGGGGAGATTATTCCAGAGCCTGGGGGCGACAACAGAAAAGGCTCGGTCACCCCAGGTGTTATAAGGTACAACAAAAAGCTTGACTGCAGTGATCACTTTAGTGGAACATGCAAGAAAATGTTAGAAAATGTTTTCCAGATCATTTGTATTTGACTTATTTGAAATTGCGTGTTACACTGACAATCAAATGCCAAACAGAATTGTGGGTGCCGGATACACTTTGTAATTGAAAGCTACAAAAAAATTGGTTCTTAATAATAATAATGACTATTGCAATGGGCAGTGTCACCAAATGCCAACTACTGTATGTGGTTTCTCACTGCAGCACAAGAAAATAAGGACACTGATCTAATTACAACACTTGTATCATCTCTTTTAGCCTCTATATGAGATATATATTTTATTTATATATATTCTGGACAATCCATAGACAAGCACACAGTGTAATATAGGAGCATATATAAATTTGACACTTAAAGAAAATGAGATTATGATTGAGTGCATGTGTGATTTATAACAGCTTGAAGTTTACTTTTTAATACATAAAAGTTTTTCCACTCGGCTTTTATCAGGTGGCCACTTCTTGTGCTAGATTTTCCATTTGGACAGCCGAGGACAGTTCACAGGTTTTTTTTTTTTAAAGATAACATCTCAAAGCATGCTCTCTTCCTTACATGCTAAGGATGTGTCTGTGTCACCCTGAAAGCCGGTGCATGTTCAATTACTTTCAGAGAGAGTATAAAAGTGCCTTGTCTGTGTCGACGGGCAGTGTTGTTCTACTTTGTTGTAAAAAGGGGGTCATGTCTAGCAGAAGGATAGGCTATTATGGCTCTTTTATGGATTATGAGGCAGGAGTGTGACCCTTGCCTCAAGGTGAACGTCAGCAGCTGCCCTTGTCACAGTCTATCACAACACAGTTTCCTATTACATGATAGACTAGGGCCATGGTAGAATCTCACTGCAAAAATATCAGGTTTAACAAGTCCTTTTTCCCATGCAAATAAGCTTTACAATCTTAATTTTCTTAAGCAAATTGTAAAGTAACCACCATGTCTTCTTTTATGTATAAAAGAAAGTGGCAGTGACGCAACAGAAAATTCCACACTCTTATTATCAATCATGACATGATTTGATCCAAAAATAAAAAGCAGAAAGGCTATAGTCAGTAAATGTATTTAATGGAATGCGCACGTGTGCACACACGCTTGTGAGTGCGCGCACACACACACACACACACACACACACACACATGCACATCATTAGTGTTAATTAGAAGAACTTGGGAGACCTTCATGATCCAGGAAACACCCTTACCTAATTAGAGATAATTGGTACCAGTATTTTATTAGTGTCCTTGTCTGTTCTTATGCAAGTGGTGCTGATATTGTAGTGTGTGGATACACAAGGATAAATAATAATAATCCATCCATCCATCCATCTTCTACCACTTAATCCTTTCGGGTCGCGGGGGTGCTGGAGCCTAT
Source organism: Pholidichthys leucotaenia (assembly GCA_020510985.1). Taxonomy (NCBI): domain Eukaryota; kingdom Metazoa; phylum Chordata; class Actinopteri; order Cichliformes; family Pholidichthyidae; genus Pholidichthys; species Pholidichthys leucotaenia. Next base: position 337,997,456 of record CM035840.1, read on the forward strand.
CCCAGCATCTTTGGGCGAGAGGCAGGGTACACCCTGGACAGATCGCCAGTCCATCGCAGGGCCAACACAGAGAGACAGACAACCGGCTGCACGGTGGCGCAGTGGTTTAGCACTGTGGCAGCACAGTTTTACCCTCGGCCGGGGGATCGCGGGAATCATGAGATCGTGGGTTCGATCCCAGCCCCCGACCAACAGTGAGCTGTGTGGAGTTTGCATGTTCTCCCCGTGTTGCGCGGGTTTACTCCGGGATTTCTCCGGTTTCCTCCCGCACACCAAAAACATGTAAGTTTAGGGCGCTCACGCACGCAGCGACCAGCAGCCGGTGGCTTGTCACCAGACTGCAAACCAAGTCTACCTACGGGGAAAAATAAGTAACAAAAAAAAAAAAAAAACATTCACTCTCGCATCCATACCTAAGGACAATTTAGAATCCCCAGTTTTGATGCCAATTAACCTAACTTGCATGTTTTTGGCATGTGGGAGGAAACCGGAGTGCCCGGAGTAAACCCACGCAGACACGGGGAGAACATGCAAACTCCACACGGAAGGGTCACCGATGGTCTGGGGGTGGGATCGAACCCACGATGGTCAAGGGTGGAATCAATCCCATGACCTTCTTGCTGAGCTGCCACTGTGCTAACCACTGCGCCACTGTGCTGCCCAATAATAATAATAATAATAATAATAATAGGGGCAAGGATCACTGGAGGAGTAGCACCTTTCTGGTTGGCCTATAACACCTTGACGTCCCAGACTGGTCTCCTCGTATCCAGCGCCATGTGATACGCAACTTATGACCCACCCTTCCATCTGAGGCCACACCATCTAGCCTCTCACATGCTGAAGACTGTCCATTGTGCCTCTACCTGGTGCCCCCGGTTTTGCAGAGCACGGCGGATCTAGGGGAGACAACCCCGATAAAAAACCCACCACACTGATGGTATTATCTCATACTCATGATGACAGATAAAACGAATCCAGAGAATGGAGTAAATGAGGCCCAAGCACATGGCGCGGGTGTCTCGCCCGGCATGGGGAAGGAGAATGAGCTGCCGGAACCGGATCAACATCAAGCTACTGCTCACAGAGGGTGAGGGTATAAAATCAACAAGTTGGTAATGGAGTGTTACTATAGAAGTATACCATCTAGAAGAGGCTACTGAAAGTGTATGTTAGCTTTTTGGCATCAACTTGAAGAATTTGAAACATCAGAACAATGGCTTGCAGACCAGGCAAGACGAATACGCGTGAATGGCTGGCTTTCAGATCTAGAACTAGAGGAGAGCAAAAGGAAAGTTGAGGATTCCGTATATCCATCACAACAAGATCAGCCACAGCAAGCGGAACACCCACAAGCGAAAACATATGAGAGCCAAACAGAAACTCCAGGAGACACAGACATAAATAGAGCTGATGAAGATCATGGGGATGGGTGGTTGATAGCCCAAGGGGGCCTTATGGAGGAAGAGAAGTCGACAGTTAGAAGGATGCAAGAAATTGTCAAAGATCCAGATAAAAGGCGTATTCCATCTTTAAAGTCCACCAATAGAAAAAAAAAAACTGATGAAAGAAGTGAGAGAAATTGACAGCATTCTAGCAAAAACATCCACCACTAATATCACACAATCCAATGACCTACCTGTTTGCAGCTTCGGTGGTTGTAATTGAGAGAGTAGGCGTAACAATCAGTAGAAAGTATGACAATAAAACACCCATTTGGAAGAGAAGGCTCAAATGCCAGGTGCGAACACTAAGACAGAACTTGATTAGACTTGAGCACTTAGCAGCCCGTAAATCATTGAAGACACCAGTTAATAACTGGTTAGAATGAAAGTACCGACTTACCACCAATGGAGTACAAACTGTAAAGGAAGAATTGAGGCAACGTTTGACAGCTAAGAACTCTTCTGTTCATCAAAGATACCAGTTTGGGCAGCAACGTCAGTAACTTTAGGCCCATTGCGTGTCTTCCATTGATGAGGAAGCTATTAACTGGTTTAATAGCTGAAGATGTACACTGGTATCTAGACGACATGGAGTTGTTACCAGAGGAGCAAAAAGGAGCATGGAAAAGATCTAGAGGGACCTACAACCTCCTGTTTATTGATAAGATGATAATGCAGAATGCTCAAGCTGGTAAGAACCTGTTCATGGCTTGGATCGACTATTGAAAAGCATATGAGATGCTGCCACACTCTTGGGTAAAGGAATGTCAAGACTTGTTCGGAATAGCAACCAACATAAGGAGGCTTCTCTCTAACAGTATGGAGGATTGGAGGATTGAGCTGTACTCATCGTCAACACAGATAGGTGAGGTTGAGATCAACAAGGGAATCTCCCTGGAAGATTAAATGCATCTCTGACATCAGGACAATGTCAAAACTTTAAGGGTAAATAGGTAACAGTCAATAAAAGCAAAAAAATGCAATTAATGTGCCATTTTTGTGCATGGGTGCCCACAGAACCCATGAACAACAATGGGAAATTATTTGTAATTTTATGGGCCAATTAACAAGTGAAATTAGAAAATTTCCCACAAACATTGAACATATCAGAGCACCTTCGTTGAAAAACACTGCATTGGACCAAAGAACCTTATTCCAGTTAACCCTGAAGTTAACTAGACTCTCATCCCCTGATAGATCTTTTGAGAACACATGAGCAGGCTTGAGCCTATCTATGCAAGTAATTTCTTTGCACCCCCAAAATTCAACATAAAATGTTTTGCACCTGTTTCCAAAACCTTGAAAGGGCCATCGTTAAGTGGACGTAACGGAGTCTTGAGGGCATCATGTCTGACAAAAATAAACTCGACATGCTCCAAATGCTTAGGGACAAAAGCGCAGGGTAAACAATGGTGCACCGGCCCTGAAATGCTAACTGACTCAACCCTAGGAAAAAACTGCGCAGAAGAGTCTGTGCTGGGTGCGAGACCTTCCGGAAAAATTTAATGTGGGACTCACAACGGCTGACCAAAAACAAGCTCAGGTGGCGAAGCGGCAAGATCCTCCTTGGGCGCAGAGCATAACCCAAGTAGGACCCAAGGAAGGCTGTCGACCCAATTCGCGTCGGTCAACGAGGCTCTAAATGAGGCTTTAAGTGACCTGTGAAACCATTCACACAAACCCTTAGCTTGCGGATTGTACACAGTGGTCTGATGAACCTTGACCCCCAGGCTCTCAGCCACGGTAGACCAGAGTTCCGAAATGAACTGGGAACCTCTATCAAAGGTGATGTCCGACAGGGAACCAAAACACGTGACCCAAGACAGGCGCAGGCTATGTCGGCAAAAGTGGTGGAAGCTGACGGGATTGTCTCTGGCCAATGACTGGTGCGGTCCACTATTGCCAAAAGGTGCGTGAAACCTTGTTACAGCAGAAGGGGGCCTACTAAGTCCACATGGACATGGTTGAATCTCCTACTAAGGATCCGGAAAGGTTCAAGGGGAGCTCTGGTGTGCCTCTGAACCGTAGCCCATTGGCATGCAATTCAAGCTGCATACCCTCCTTCACATCCTTGCGTAAACAGGGCCAAATGAATTTGGAGCTCACCAGCTTAACTGAAGAGCAGTCGCCAGGATGCAAGAGAGTGAATGGGCACAAAAATGCAGAGATGCCAAGAGATTGGACCAACCAGGTGGGGGCGGCCTGTGGAGCTGTCGCAAAGCAGGGGGTGACAACCCTCTTGTACCACCTTGCTCTTTAGCCTGAGGCCCTTACCCATAGAATGAAGCACAAGAATGCCTATGTCTACTGGTTGGTCAGCAGCCATGGCAGAAAAATCAATGCCCAAGTACACCGGGGAGACCAGCGCACATGACAAACAGTCAGCCACAACACTGAGCTTGCCAGCCACATGCTGAATGTCAGTAGTAAACTCCGATATTGCAGCGAGATGATGTTGCTGACGTGCTGACCATGGTTCCAAGATTTTGGACATCCCATAGGTTAGAGGTTTGTGGTCAACAAACGCGGTAAATACATGACCCTCAAGTCGAAACTAGAAGTGGTGCATGGCCAGGGAGAAAGCCAGCAACTCTCTGTCACAAGTGCTGTACTTACGTTTGTTGTTGCGCAGTGGGAAGCTGAAAAAGGCAAGAGGTTGCCACGAACCAGAGATGTATTGTTCCACCACTGCTCCCACCATGATGTCGGATGTATTGGTGAGCACAGATTTGGTACCCAAAAAAGCCTGGATGTGAACAGGGTTCCAGTTAATGCCATCCACGGTTTCTTCTTCTTGAGCACGTCGTAAAGTGGTTGCAGAAGTTGGGCTGCTTGGGGAAGGAAACGATTGTAAAAATTAACCATCCCCAAAAACTCCTGCAGCCCCTTCACGGTCTGCAGACATGGAAATTCTGACACAGCCCGCACTTTATCCAGCAGCAGAACCGCACCCTTAGATTAGATGCGATGGCCCAAAAAATCAATTTCCAGCAGCCCGAACTGACATTTTGCTGGGTTAGCTATCAAACCGTGCACGTTCAGCCTTTGGAAAACCTGCTTCAAATGAGAGCGGTGTTCCTCCTCAGATGCACGAGCCACCAGGACATCATCCAGGTAAACGAACCCAAACAGCAAACCATGGAGCACCACATTCGTCATCCTCTAAAAAGTCTGAGCCACACTCTTAAGTCCAAACAGCATGCACAGAAACTCAAAAAGGCCGAAGGATGTTATTACTGCCGTTTTTGAGACATCTTCTGCGCTCACCAGAACCTGGTGGTAGCCGCGGACCAGATCCACCTTAGAAAAAATGCACGTTCCGGCCAGGTGCACTGAAAAATCCTGTATGTGAGGGATTGGGTAACAGTCATGTTCTGTAACGTTGTTCAGGCAACTAAAATCACCACACGGCCACCACAAACCATCGGACTTTGGTACCATGTGCAGCGGGGAAGCCCAAGGGCTATTGGAGGGCCTAATGGTCCCTAAACATTCCAAGTTAGCATAATCTTCCTACACGATGGCTAGCTTAGCTGCATCGAAGTGGCACGGGCACACAAAAACAGGAGAGCCCTTTATGATGATAAAATGCTCAACCCCATGCTTGGTCATAGCAGTGGAAAAATTAGGCACTGTGAGCAAGGGAAAATCAGAAAGCAAGTGCTGGTACATGTCCCCAGAGGCTAAAAAATTAGCATGTGCTAGTGGCCCAGCTCCCCAAGTTTTACAAGGCAGTGAAGAAAAAGAAACAGCGTCAACCAAATGTCTACTAGCAACATCTACAAGGAGGCCATGAGCACACAGAAAGTCAGCACCTATGAGCTGGCAGCTACCACAAAGTCTCACTTGTAGTTGTGCTTGTGAAAACATACAGTCACTGACCTTTCTCCAAAAGTCTTGATAGGGGAGCCATTAGCAGCGGTTAACGATGGGCCACAGCCTTCCGCCAGTCCATCAGAACCATTCGGTAAAATAAGGTTCTTCTGGGAACCAGAGTCAACCAAAAACCGTCTCCAAAAAGTAGCTTCTCCTTGTCGCCAGCAGCCACAGCTGCTATTGACCACTGTCTGGTCCATTTTCCAGCATAGTGAAACAGCATGGCGGGCAGCAATGCTGTGCGTTGGCGGAGAAGCACTGATAGTAGGAGTACAAGGTCCTGGCCCAGCATCTCCTAGTGGCTACACCAGCTATGAATGTCGGCTCAACAGCCTACGTGGATGCTGCCAAAGGTCCCAGTGTCACCACCTGGACACCAAAACTCCTACTTGCCAGGATAATGCGGTCCACTTCTTCCACCAGGGGGAGGTAGCCTCTGGCCACCAGCAGCAGCGATTTGGCTAGAATGGTCCACGCTGAAACCGGCAGTTTCCTGAGGAAGAGATGGGCAAAGAGAAAAGATCCATCATCCATGCCCAGCAAAGATAGCATACTTTCCATTAACTCCACAGCCAAGCTGTCGCCTAACTCAGAGTGAGAAGGAGGTTTCTCTGCTCTCTCCCCGTCGGAGAGGGTGTAGCACCGTAACAGCATCTACTTGAGAGCGGTGTATTTTCCCCGGGGTGGGGGTCTCAGAGCAGACTCATGGCACGCTGGGTGGAGTGTGGTATCTTGCGTCGTCTGCAGAAATCCCACGAAGGGCAAATTGAGTCAGCCTCCCAAAGAGGAGCTCGCTTCGTCTTCCTTTTTGAACATTATCAATGTCGTAGGTCACCAGTGTGAAGGAATGGAGAGAAGACACAGAGATCTGCCAGTTCAGAAATTTACTCAACTCCAACATAAAGAGAATAAACATTTGGCACCAAGGCACCTACATATATCCCCAGTCTCTCCTCCCCTCTCCCCAAGTCACTGGGTGTGAGTGGAGACTCCTAGTGCTCCTAACCTAGCCTTTCTTCCCTTCCATCTGGTTTCTTGTACACACAGCATATCTACCTTCCTTCTCTTCACCATATCAGCCAATTATCTCCCTTTATAGTCCCTACATTTAAGGTTCCTGCTCTCACCTCCACACTTCTGCCTGTCTCTCTCTGCCTCCAAACGTGCCTTTCCTCCTCTTCTCCTCCAGTTAACAGCACCGGTGGTGGTCGTTCTTAACCTGGGCCTCGATCGATCCAGTATGGAATTCTCATTTGTGATGATCCAAATGTTTAATTTAGCAAAGATTTTATCCTGGATGCCCTTGCTTGTGACCACCACTAGGAGTACACTGGCTTGGCTTGGTGGTTCACTGATGCGCCTTCCTGAAGCGATTGCTAAGCTAACACTAGTTAGCTTAATGCTACCTGAAGCGATTGCTAAGCTAACACTAGTTAGCTTAATGCTGGCGCCAGTCTCTAAATAACCTACAGCGATCGGATATACAGTACCTCCGGTGGATTACCCCTTTGATCGCTTTTATCCGGCCACTGTGAGTAAACTGACCAGCGATTCCAGCGCTTCCTTGTGATTCACTGATGTGCCCTACCTGAAGCGATTGCTAAGCTAACGCTAGTTAGCTTAATGCTGGCGCCAGCCATTCCACCTAACACCAGCCTGAATCAAAGCCCAGCTGCGAGGCCCAGCGGAGATACTACCAGGCAGGCGGCTATTTGTTGACGGGGCTCAGCAGAGATTTCACCCAGGCAGACGGCAGTAGGCGGCGGTGCCCAGCGGAGGACTTACCGTGACTGCAGCGGCGGTGTGCGACGAGACTACCCGAAGCGATTGCTAAGCTAACGCTAGTTAGCTTAATGCTGGCGCCAGTCATTCCACCTTACACCAGCCTGAATCAAAGCCCAGCTGCGAGGCCCAGCGGAGATACTACCAGGCAAGCGGCTATTTGTTGACGGGGCTCAGCAGAGATTTCACCCAGGCAGACGACGGTAGGTGGCGGTGCCTAGCGGAGGACTTACCGTGACCTCAGCGGAGCTCGGTGGCAGCGGCGGTGTGCGACGAGACTCGGTTGGAGGAGCGGGACGGGAGACCAGTTACGGCGGCTATGAGCAACGAGACCAGCAACGGAAGGGGCTAGTTGGCTAGCTGAGGCCCAGCTGGATTCGAGGACGATCGGATCAGATTCTGGCGATATAAGCAGAATTTATTTTACTATCCACAGATTTTCTTTTTCCTTCTTTCCAAGAAAGACTGAAGATGGCTGCCACCGGATTAAAAAGTGGGCTGATGGGCACCACTAATAAGCCTTCTCTACTTATCTACTTCCTCTTCGTTTTGTCTTTGTGTGTCTGGACCTGCAACAAGAAGGATTTTCCGACAAACTCAACCAAAGGTGAAGTTAAAAAGTTTTATCTGTATGGATTTGGGCTTGGACATCTCACCCTACACTCTATGTGGTCTTTAAAAGCCCTGAGCAAAAACTTCCAAATTAAGGCAAACATGGCTGTTAAGCAAAAATCACAATATGGCAGAGGATATACAATTAAAGTTCTGTTAGTTCTGCTACTTCTGGCAGGAGATATTCACCTTAACCCTGGACCTGCCACTATTAAACAGCAGACCACTGGGTTAGCACAAAACCGAGCTGTACAAAAGCAAAAACAACATTTATTTTTCCAAACTGTTAATCATGCACGAGTTCTTTGGGACACCAAGGCTAAACCAAAGGGGATCCTCGGCGGTCATTTAAACATACGGAGCATAATCCCCAAAAGAGATGAGATTTCGGTGTTGCTGTTGGACTCAAATCTGGACTACCTTTGTCTCTCAGAAAGCTGGCTACACAGGAACATAGACACTAATATGATCGATATTGTGGGCTACCAGTGTTTTAGAAAAGACAGGCAGGTAGGGAGGGGAGGAGGTGTTTTAATTTACATCAAAGAGAAATATAAATGTCAACTGGTTGATTTGAATACTTCACTTGAATGTTTAGCTGTTAATGTATGTCTCTCTCCGGTAATGAATTTCAACATTGCAGTAGTGTACAACCCACCGTCACACAACTCTTCCTTTTATAATGAATTAAGTGATCTGGTTAAACAACTTGAGAAGAACAGAGAAACAATAATTCATGGTGACTTTAATATCAACTGGTCTGATAAAAAAGACAAACAAAAACTGAAAAGCCTCATGACTAAATTTAATAACCAGCAAATCATCAAAGGACCCACCAGGATAACCAAACAATCCAGAACACTGATTGACATGGTATTTACTAATAAACCAGAACGAATAACCAGAACCTATAATCTTGTAACTGGTCTCTCGGATCATAACATGGTTCTTGCTGTCAGGAAACTTACTAAAAAGCGACTACAGTATTTTGGGGGAGTCGATATTGACAAATCAAATTTTATTATCCCCAAATCAAAAAATGAGGAGTTTGAACATTACTTAGAGAATCAAAATTGGGAGCAGCTCATGTCAACATGTGAAGTAGATGATTGTTGTAATTTTATAACTGCAACAATCACAAAGTCTATAGAAAAATTTTCAAAGCAAATTAAAAGTAGACAACAGAAGATTAGCCTACCATGGTTAAATAATGAAATAAGAAAACTTATGAAGAGGCGAGACTATGCACTGAAAACATCACTAACCTCCAAACTACAAAATGATCACCTTGTGTACAAAAGTTTAAGAAATAAAGTGGTACATGAGCTGCGAAAATCAAAAATATCTTATTACAATAAACTGATAGATCATGCAAAGGGTAACAACAGTTCCCTATGGAGGCATTTAAATAACTTAACTAATAAAAAAAACGATCAGAAGGGGGTAAAGGAACTTAGAATCAATGGCAAGACCGTCAGTGACAAGGCTACTTTGGCAAATGAATTTAATTCACATTTTGTGGGCTCTGTGGAAGACTTAACAAAAATTTTTGTGCTGCCAAATGTGCTCAACAACACAAATTCCATACTTCCAACAGATACTTTTCACATCGATGAGGTAAATGAGAAGTTAATTGCTGGTATTGTTAAAACACTGTCAAACTCAAAAACTAATGATATCTACAATATGAGCACCTCCTTTCTCAAAATGCACAGCAAAATATTAATCAAACCACTGACCCATCTCATTAATCTCTCCATTAGGTCTAGTACATTTCCATCTGGCTGGAAAAAAGCTGTCGTCATACCAGTTCATAAATCAGGCAGTAAAGACGATATATGCAATTACCGCCCAATCTCTATCTTACCAGTCCTATCTAAGGTTCTTGAAAAAGTTGTAGCTACACAGCTGATAGACTACTTACAAGACAGTCAACTTCTTCATCCACATCAATTTGGTTTTAGACCAGGATACTCAACAGAAACAGCAAATTGTTGCCTTATTGAAAACGTCAAACAGTCCTTGGACAGGGGTAATGTGGTAGGAGCTGTTTTTCTAGATCTCAAAAAGGCTTTCGATACTGTAAACCACAGTTTGCTTTTATCCAAAATGGTATCTTTTAACTTCTCCCCAAATACATTAGAATGGTTTGCATCTTATCTCCAGAATAGAGAACAGTGTGTAAAAGTTCACCAGGATAAATCCTCATTTTTAAACAACCGCATGGGTATCCCACAAGGGTCCATTCTTGGTCCTTTACTTTTCAGCATTTTTATTAATGACTTGCCGTTACACTGCTCAGCTGCAACATGCCAACTTTATGCAGATGATGCAGTTATTTACACAGCTGCCAAGACTCCAGCACAGGCTGCAGATGTACTGTCTACAAGTATGGTTGATGTCCAAGAGTGGCTCCTCAAGAACCATCTATTGCTGAACCTTCAGAAAACAGTCTCAATGTGCTTTTCAATCAAAAAATGTAACCTGCAACATTTTAAAGTTAATATACATGATCATGACATCAGTTTAGCTACAGAATTCAAATACCTTGGCATTGTACTAGATCCTCAACTCAAATTTAATCTTCATATAAAGAAAATTTCAAAAACAGTAAAAAAAAATCTGAACTGCTTTAAATTAATTAGATATTACATACCTTACGAAGCAGCTGCACTGTATATGCATTCTATGTTTTTTTCTCATATATCATACTGTTTGACAGTCTGGGCTCAAGCAGCCCCTTCCACAATAAGACATATAGGTTCATTATATAATCAAACCCTAAAAATCTTGGACAAAAAGCCCATTAGGTGGCATCACTGTAATGTTTTTAAAAAATACAACCTATTGAGTTTTGAGAGCTTCATTGACCTCTGTCTTCTGAAATTAACGTTCAAATGTTTCCATAAATCAGCACCCGAGCCACTTGCTGGTTTCGTCCAAAGACAGGACAGCAGCAGAGCCACCAGGAGTTCTGTTAACAATAACTGTAAAATATTCCACCGCAGAACCACATTTGGACAAACAGCTTTCTCTATAAAGGGCAGTCACATCTGGAACACAATGCCAAATGAAATTAAAATAATAACGGACTTTAAAACATTCACTAAAAATGTTAAAAACTGGCTGAAAAATAAACAAGAATGTACTCATGTATGAATTAATTGTCTGCAAAGTGAGAGTGAATGAAGGGAAGGAATAAATGTGTTTGTTTATAGTGAGTGACGGAGGGAGGAAGGCCTGAAATAGGCAAATGTGAGTTATGTTATATGTGTTAAATGTGAGTCAGGCTGTTATATTTGTGTATTTATAATATTTATAATATTTATGTTAAATGTGAGTCAGGCTGTTATATTTGTGTATTTATAATATTTATAATATTTATAATTGTGTATTTATAATTTTTCTGCATTGATGTATGTGGTTATTGTGTATATTTTTTATTTTTTTTTCCCATCTTTACTTGATTCTTTTTTCTAAAGCCCATCCAGGGACAAGAGTTGCAAATTAGCTAATAGCTATACACTCTATGTGCAACACATCAGATTGATTGTCTTTGATTAATTGTCTATGTTTATTGCACTGTCCCTGTCAAATAAACTAATCTACTACTACTACTTGTTAGAATTACAGTTATAAAGTGTATATATCATCACATTATTTACAATGGTGTACAGTAGCCAGGAACCTGTAACAGAAAAAAATGTGATTATTAATGTCTATCTCAGAGGGCTGCAGTCTGATAAGATTAATGTGGCATAGCTTAACATATAGCAAAGGTAAATTCTCCAAACAAAACATGGCATGAAGGATGAAAATCTCCAAGTTTATTTGCCTACCAGAAAATGTGATAAATTGAGGAGGAAGGCTGAGAATGGAAATTGCACGATTCATATTGGGAATTAAGCATTGCATCCAAACAAGTACACAGAACTATTGAAGTAGCCAGAAATGTATCAAGGGCCATAGCAGCTGGGCGAATGAATATATTTTATTCATTGTGCCCCGACAGTCAATCTACAAATGTAAAGAGGCCCCCACTGCCCCCACTTTATTAATCAGTTCCTTCTCCATCAGCCAAATTGGGGAAAGGATTCTCCACAAGGGCAAATGCAATAGGCTGTACTTCATGAATCCAGTAATCATCTCATGTTTATTTTGTGCATTTTTCAGGCATTCCCTGAGATATGAGTGCTGTAATTTTAATATGATTAAAATGTTGCTGTAGGGTGGATTGTGGCTGGAAGTCGGGCACAGCATGAAATAAGAAAAGGCTTTAGTATGTGCATCTCACATTCACAACTAGGAAAAATTACCAATAATAGATGAATAAATTATGTGCCATCTTGGGTATTAAGGCAAATAAATACATAAACTGCTATTAAATATCCTAAACTGTAGAATAAATCAACTAATTGTGATATAATGGTTCCTACAAGCTGTTGCTTTGTAGCGTGTTTTTTAGCAGGGCAGTTACTGAAATCTCATAACTAAGGGCAGTATTTCAGTTGGGAGGATCTTTCGCTGTAGCCTCATTTCTTCCCATACACCGGTTTCTAAGGACACTAAACTCTGATTTTATTTATCTTATTAAGCTCCACTACTGTATATAGCTCCCCATTCCGTGAATTCTACTAGCCTTTCTTTGCCTCGCTTAGTGGATTATATCTAGGCTGAGGAGACAGGATATTAAATTCAGGTATGATCTTTGCCTAGGATAAGCTTTTAGGAATACAAAAAAAAACAAAAAACAATGTCATGAGCACAAATAGATTCAGTAAAGAGATTTAGGGTGCTTTCACATCTAAATTCATTTACTTTGGTCCTAATCAGTTGATAAGTTTGCTACTTTGTATCATTTTCTCTTTGGTTTGGTTCCCTTTCACATAGGCAAAAATTCAAGCGGACCAAACTGTATCACGTTAAATCCTGCAAGACTTGCATCAGAACGTTCTCTGTTCTTATTGGTAAGATTTTTTTGCCGCAAGAACAGGAAAGGTAAATACAGGAAGTAGAATGACTACTGTGCATTTATGCATTCCTGGGGAGAAAATAATACAAATCGTAGTGTAATCTACAGGGGGTTTTCATTGCCCTGGTTATTGTATATTACATTACGTGCATATACCACTTTTGGCAAATCGTACAGTTTGAAAATGAAGCACGGCTACGGATGGAAAATAACATGTTAGCGTTCATTAATCCTCCAGAACCATGACATGCTCAGCCACAGATATTTTCAAAGATCTATCAGGTACGTGCAGTGGCATAAAATGTTTTACCGTTTGCCGCTGGTCCTGTCTTAGTATGGTCCCTTTCTCACCTGCAGGACCACACCAGAGTTCGTCATTTGATTCGAATCGAGACCACCTCTTTCAGAAGGTCTCAGTACGATAAGTTTGGTGCGCACCTGAGTGTGATTACCATGTTCTCACCAGACAAAACAAACCACACTAAAGAAGAAAACAAACTCGAGTTTGATTGAAATGAACTAAAGCCTGTAGGTGTGAATTAGGCAGGAATGCGTGGTAACAGACTTTTTCATTGAGCTGATCGAGGGCACGCTCTAGGTACAGTTACACTTGACATTTCAATGTGTCATAGCTGTAAAGTCATACAAATCGTACCAGAGTGGTGGATTAGACGTAGAGCATCCACCCCACAACTGGGAGGTCAAGGTTCAAGTCCCGGCCGGGTCATACCAAAGACCATATAAAGATGGAACTTCCTGCCGTCCAGCTTGGTGCTCAGCCAAATTGGAACGGAGGAGGGAAATGTAGGTGGCAGTGGCTCAGGAGGTAGAGCAGGTCATCTAATAACCAAAGGGTTGGCAGTTCGAATCCCGCTCTCCCCAGACATCCTGCCGTTGTGTCCCTGGGCAAGACACTTTACCCACCTTGCCAACAGTGTCCATGAATGTGTATAAATGTTCAGCAGTGGTCAGCACCGATTGGCAGCCATGTTTCCGTCAGTCTGTCCCCAGGGCAGCTGTATCTACAGTAGTAGCTTACCACGACCATTGTCTGTGGAGTGAATGAATAATGTATCCATTGTAAAGCGTCTATGAAAAGTGCTATATAAATTTGATGAATTATTATTAAATGCACTGTACTGGGTATTTTATGGGCCCTTTAAGCACAAAAACACAGTGTGTGAAAAAGTGTTTGCCCCCTTCCTGATTTCTCATTTTTTTTGCGTGTTTGTCACACTTAAATGTTTCAGATCATCAAACAAAATTTAAATATTACACAAAGACAACACAAGTAAACACAAATAGCAGTTTTTAAATGAAAATGTTTATTATTAAGGGTTAAAAAAAAATCCAAACCTACATGGCCCTGTGTGAAAAAGTGATCCCCCCCCCCCACCGTGAAAACATAAATTAACTGTGGTTTATCACATCTTTGGAAAGCTGAGTTCAATTTCTCTAGCCACACCCAGCCCTGATTACTGCCACACCTGTTGTAAATCAAGAAATCACTTAAATAGGACCTGCCTGACAAAGAAAAGTAGACCAAAAGATCCTCAAAAGCTTGACATCATACTGCGATCCAAAGAAATTCAGGAACAAATGAGAAACAAATTAATTGAGACCTATAAGTCTGGAAAAGGTTATAAAGCCATTTCTGAAGCTTTGGGACTCCAGCAAACCACAGTGAGAGTCATTATCCACAAATGGCGAAAACATGGAACTGTGCTGAACCTTCCCAGGAGTGGCCAGCTGACCAAAATTACCCCAAGAGCATAGCAACGACTCATCCAAGAGGTCAGAAAAGACCCCACAACAACATCCAAAGAACTGCAGGCCTCACTTGCCTCAGTTAAGGTCAGTATTCATGACTCCACTCACTGCTCTCTTTGTGTCATTGTATGGATTCTATTGTCTGCTAATTGTGCATTGAGAGTTTTTTTTCTTGTAATCATAATATTGATCATATATGAACTGTATTCTGATAAACAATGCTTTTTTCTCTCTCCTATCGTGTTTACCCCCTCTCTCCCCCATTGCTTCCTGTTCCTATTCTGCTGACAGGCGCGTCACTGACGCTGCCGCGTCACTGAAAATGTCATCTATGTCGTTCTCAGTGTCAAGTCAAATCCCTCGTATATTTACCAGTTATTTACTTGTGAATGTACTTGGCAATAAATCTTTTTCTGATTCTGATTCTGATTCTGATTCCACCATAAGAAATGGCCTGCATGGCAGAGTTCCAAGACAAAAACTACTGCTGAGCAAAAAGAAGAAAAAGGCTTGTCTCAGTTTTGCCAGAAAACATCTTGGTGATCCCCAAGACTTTGGGGAAAATACTCTGTGGACTGACGAAACAAAATTTGAACTTTTTGGAAGGTGTGTATCCCATGACATCCGGCTTAAAAGTAACACAGCATTTCAGAAAAGGAACACCATACCAACAGTAAAATATGGTGGTGGTAGTGTGATAGTCTGGGGCTGTTTTGCTGCTTCAGGACCTGGAAGACTTGCTGTGGTAAATGGAACCATGAATTCTGCTGTCTACCAAAAAATCCTGAAGGACAATGTCCGGCCATCTGTTCGTGGCCTCAGGCTGAAGCGCACTTGGGTTCTGCAGCAGGACAGTAATCCAAAACACACCAGCAAGTCCACCTCTGAATGGCTTAAGAAAAACAAAATGAAAACTTTGGAGTGACCTAGTCAAAGTTCTGACCTGAATCCGATTGAGATGCTGTGGCATGACATTAAAAAGGTGGTTCATGCTCAAAAACCCTCCAATGTGGCTGAATTACAACAATTCTGCAAAGATGAGTGGGACAAAATTTCTCCACAGCTCTGTAAAAGACTCATTGCCAGTTATCACAAATGCTTGATTGCAGTTGTTGCTGCTAAGGGTGGCCCAACCAGTTATTAGATTTAGGGGGCAATCACATTTTCACACAGGGCCATGTAGGTTTGGATTTTTTTTCCCTTAATAATAAACACCTTCATTTAAAAACTGCATTTTGTGTTGTGTTATCTTTGTCTACTATTTAAATTTGTTTGATGATCTGAAACATTTAAGTGTGACAAACATACAAAAAAAAATGAGAAATCAGGAAGGGGGAAAACACTTTTTCACACCACTGTAGATGTTGAACCAGGTTAAGAAGAGAGGTCACAATCAGCGAGCAACAGTACGGTTTCATGCCAACAAAAAGTACTACAGATGCAATGTTTGCTTTAAGAGTGTTGATGGAGAAGTATTGAGAAGGTCAGAAGGAGTTGCACTGTGTCTTTGTTGATCTCGAGAAAGCATGATAGTCTGGTACTCTATGAGGAAGTCAGGAGTGACAGACAAGCATGTGATATAGGACATGTATGAGGACAGCGAGATGGTGGTGAGGTGTGCGGTAGGAGTGACAGATTGATTCAAGGTGGGGGTGGGATTTCATCAGGGATCAGTTCTGAGCCCCTTCTTGCTTGCCATGGTGATGGACAGGCTGACAGATGAGGTCAGGCAGGAGTCCCCGTGGACTATGATGTTTGCGGATGTAGGAAGAAGTGCCTATAAAATTATTTGTCATAAGGTACAGGAATTATTTATTTTATTTAATAGTGGGTGTGAAAGGGGGCGGAGTTGAACCGTCACTTCTACACCCGCTAAATTAAATAAAAGCACTCGTAAAAGGGGCACCAGTCCTAACGGACAATAAAATTAACTTTAATTTTAATTAATTTTGTACCTTAAATTACTTAATGAATCAGTCTCAAAGTTTCAGTGAGTTTTTGTCCTGCCGTGATTAGGAAACCTGTATATGCGAAAGGAAAACACTTTCAACTACTCTCATTCACTCTTTATTAAAATCATTCAGGTTACATGGCATGGCGTTCAAATGATGAATAAACAAATTCAGATGATGACAGCGTAAAATATCACATCAACTGATATTGGGTTCCTGAACATAAAATCCAGCTTTACACCTCTGTAGAACCAAGGAGAAACTAGACTTATGTTTCAACGGTAAATGAGGCTGGAATGTTTTAACAAAACATCGCAATTTTATGGGGAAAATTCATAAGCTAATTATCTAAAAATGACTCCTGAATTAATCTACAAAATTTAAGGGCAGTTACTTAAAAATGACTAAGAGTTTTTGCTTCAGTTTACAGCTCTATCCTGCGGCTGAGAGACTAATTGAGCCCTGAAATACGGGCCATATTCAATTGTAATTTAATTGTTAGGACATCACGTTTTAACCCAGGAAATAGGAGAAATAAGAGTCTCACTCACACACGGCCGTTGGTCCAAGTTCCGCGGGTCGGTACCGCTGGGTTTTGAAGTTAGGACGTCGGAGGAAGCTGCTGCAAGATGCCTCCTCACAGCCTTGGAGGTGATAACTCAGCTGGGGGCTCTCCAGACAATGGCAGCAGTGGGTGGTCTGTCACAGAGCGGCGTGAAAAGTCCTTTGAAAAAGAGTCCAAATTTGGGGTCTCTTGTAGTGGGATCGACCCGAAAACTGAAGAAAAATCTTCTCAGTCTCTGTTCACTTTAAACTAGGCAAATTAAAGGTCCACTTTAATGGCGTGAAAAGTCAAAAAAAAAAAAAAAGGTGTTAGAAAAACATTTACTAGGATAAGAATGGCTTCTGAGGTGAAGGAAAAAGTTTGAGAATTTGATTCTCTAAAAAAAAGGGACGAGCTCTAAAGAAAAATAGTTTCTCCTCAGTAACCAGAAAGACTTGACAAATGCACAGAGAATAAAATAAAACTTCACAGGGCCTTGAAACGGTGGAATAAAATCTTCTTCTGAGATCTAGATTACTATTCTGCTTCCTTAATCTTAATTTAGTTCCTAATCTTTCTCAAAATCTCTTTCTTTCTTCTTTCTGTGTTTCTAATTCTTAATTCTATTTCTAGCTAATCTTCCCGCCTGTTCTTTGTCTGATCTCTGACTTTTTCAAAACTCTTACTTCTGCTGATATCTCACTTTTTCTTTTCTCTTAACTAAACTCAAATCTAACTCCTCTCTTTTAAAGTTACCTCGCCGGGTCGTAAAACTGATGATGTAGTCACAAGACTGACCAATCGGCTTTTTCAGAAGCAGTTTGAAATGGCTGCTATCCAATGTGAGAACACTTCTTTGTTTGAGAGCAGCCAATCAAATGAAGACACCATCCCATGAAATTTCAGAGGGAAAATCAACAGTCAGTTCTTATGAGATAAATGCTCAATATAAAATCTAACTAAATTAAATGACTTGGCTAATATATGGTGATCATGCATTTATACCATTACTCCAATAACACGCATGAATATAACATTTCTTATACATAATTATAATACATGCATTCACATTTAGATCAAGATTAGAACAGCAGAACATGCAGCAAACCATGGTTGGTGATAAGAGGGATGATTTTCAGTGTCCTTAGGATCCAGAGGATAAGCTGAAAGAAACTTAATGTTTAGAACAAGTTAAAAGTCATCCTACATACTGAAAACACATTCCGTAGGCATCCGCTAGGAGGTACTGTTGAGCTGTAGATGATTTCCTTTAGTATCTGGGCGAAGACCTGGACAGCATAGGCTATAAAACCGTCAGATTAAGTGGTTTATGACTCTTTTAAAAACACTGGTTTCCTATGAAAAGGTACGTTATCAAATGCAGTGTTCATGTTGAGAGGTCTGGTCTCCTGAGTTTTATGTTCCTTTGAGCCTTTAAAAGCAAACTCTGATCCTTACAATCTCTGCAAGCGGCAACTGTTTACATTGGGGTCCTGGGAAAGCAAGCATCTTTGGTCAGGCCTGGGAGAAGCCTGCATGAGTCGACATAAAAGCCAGTGATATTCCTGAGAAGGCAGAAAGGTGATATTCCTGTGCAATGAATAAAATGAAATTCCTGTAAACTGGAGAGAAGTGATCTTCTGTCTTGGTTTTGAGGAGGACGATGATGCTACAGTTCCCCCCTTTGTAGCGATGGTGAGCATCGGACAGCGTCGGTACACACCCATGGCAGCTTCGACTCCTTGGCAACACTTGACCTAAATACTGGGTTAAAAGGTTTGTGTGATGTCCATACACTTTAGCATGCAAACAGTATCTATTACTAAGTACAGATCTTTGACTTTGGTTTACTGGAAGGACTTCCATGAATTTCCAAAAATAATTTGAATATGGACAAATGTAGATTATAAAATTGACTTGGAGTAGTAAGCTAAGGCATAGGTCTTGAAATGACTCAAAAATTCTAGCTACAAAAATAAGTGCGTAGTCTTACATACCTGAGGTAGGAATTTTTGGTTCACGATGAAATAGCTATCATAGTTGTTTTAAAAAAAGAAAATAGTTTGAATGGGTACAAAAATCAAAATGGAGTGCAAGAGCTATATATAAAAATATAGGTTTGTATATAAGCATGCGTATAACTTCAAAAATTCTAAAAATAAAGAAAAATAAAAGTCAAAACAAAGAATGCAAACAAAAATGTATTGCTTATCTGAGGTAGATGTTTAGGTTAAGCAATATTGAGTTAATTCAAGGAGGTTCGAACTGAATTGGTTTAGCTGGACTAAACCATGGTTCCACAGAGGTCTTACTCAGAGGGTGTTTGAGACCTTTGTTCTGGAAGACTGAGCGAACATGGAAAGTCATCATTGTTCTTTGAGTGGCAATGAGGAATAACTTTGTGACATCTGAAACAGGGGCAAGAAGCGGTGAAGGCAGACTCGTTGTCAAAGTGTTAGCTGAAAGTCTAATATTTCTAGCTACCTTTCGAAGAAACACAGGCATTAGGTGTGGGTGAGCAGGGTCACCCTCTAACATGAAGAGTGACAAGTCCAAGACCTTGTTGAGTTTGAATGAGGCTTTGGAGCAAACATTCAAAACCAACACAGTATCTTGCAAAGTTTTGGTAACAGTTGGTGGTTCAACTATCTGGCATTTCAGTGTAGCGGTGTTGACTGATTTAACAGTAGACGTGCTAAGGCTAGCAAGGGGCCCTAATGGTGAGGCCGTGGTTGAGAATCTACTTAAGGATTGTTGACTTCTTGTCTGGGTTCTGTCCAGTTCTAACTGGGCGAAAGTAGGTGAGAGTGCTAGGTAGAGGGCTAAACTGAAAAACAGGAGGGCCATCGTCTTGGC